>JAQIVA010000121.1:0-11987 GCA_034697525.1 Lithobius microps | reverse complement strand
AAATTTTCTTTGAATTCTTACATTTTTCATAGCTATTTTTGTAATAGTCTTGTTTTGATTTATTTATTAGAGATGTAACCTCATTTCTAACTTTTTTATGTTATTGTGTTCAACTAAATAAATAAATAAATAAATAAATAAATAATTTTAACGTGTTTTTTTCATCGCCTATCCCCCCGAAAATTTTCTATTGATTTTCGTTGATTATTTTCTAGTGACGCGCCTGTGTCTAACTTTCATCTATTTACTGGTTATCATTCTTACAGCGTGAATACCTTTTATTTCTCGTTTTTTTTTCTCGCTTGCTAGTTTTGCTCATTTACTCGATCGCGACTTCTTACGAGTAGACTCGCCCATTATTTCAGACGGGGTGGGGAAGGATGGCAGAAGCTGCAGCATGAGTGATCGTACTAGCGTGAATTAATAACGTTTGCAATCGTATCAGGTATGACAAGGGGAAAAAATGTTCTACTGAGAAATTAGTTGCACGTTGCTGTGCCAAAAAAAAAAAACACACAATATTTCTTAATAATAAATGCATTCTCTGTTATATAAGTTTTTACTTGAAACGTTAGCTAGCCCTACTTCAAGTTCTGATGGCAAAATGCGTATGTGTTTTCCAGTGGCGCCCGCAGACTTTCATAACGGGGGGGGGGGAAGCCTAAAATGGGCAATTACCCATTTTTTCTCCAAACTTTATAAAGGGATTATCCTTGTTTTCATTTTTTTCTCGGTACTCGACCGGAAGTTGATATTAAACATACTTTGCAGGCCCAATAGCCTACTGTTTACTTACTCGGCAAAACAAATGCCCAACTAACGAAATAAACAACGACAGAAGACAGCCAGTGACCTAATTGAATTGCGATTGCGCCTCAACGGCTATTTTACAGCCTGAGATGAGGGCAAACACTATTGGTTTAGCTTTATTCCAAGAGCAATTGCCAACAGCCCTACGTAACAATACACAACAATGTTGCAAAAGTTGTTGTAAAAACCAAATTCGGTGACATGCTGGGTAGGCTACATCCCGTCAAGGAGCAACGTTTTAAAGCGGTACACAACTACACATGGCATAATTGACAATACACGTAATATTGAAGTGTATAATAAACGCATTAACAGCCCTTTTTGGAACATATTTTATCATTTTAATAACGGAACTTGTTGAAAATTTGTAGGTCGACTTTTTTACGCATAAGTATTTTTCTCTCAGAAAGGGGCATGAAAATGAAGGGGGGGGGCAAGGCCCCAATGTGAGGGTGCCCTTGGTGTTTTCTGTATAGTTAGTTGGACTTACTTAGCAAATTTCTTAGAATTTGTAAACAACCAGTGGCGTAGCGAAGCTACCGGGCACCACGCGAATAAGGTTGTGAATTAAAGTTGACTTTTCATCCCTTTTTTTCGTTTCGTTCCTCCCGATAAGAATTTTAGTGATGGGAAAAGCATTGGAATCCGGGGATGTGGCCTTGCTTTTAAATTGGCTAACAGGAAAGGGGAGACAAAAGTATGGATGAAAATATTATTACCCGTTTAATGACGAGTCCCTTGATTTACCTGCCTGTAAAGAAATAAAAGCCAGAGTCCCAAAACTATGCGTACGCTGCCAACAATGGTGTCAACTTCAAGTCATGTTTCCCTTATGATGCGAAGTGGTGGGACAAAATAGGTGGGACAAACGTGATGGTAAAAACTCAAACTGAAAGCACACCACACACAGTACTACGAAATGACCGACAACTCGTGGTAGGGGATGCGAAGTGCGCAGCGAAGCGGATCACGAGTAGTTAGCACAAGAAGGCACTGGCTTACAGCAATGGTGAAACGTACTCTCAAAATAGGTGGGACAAACGTAGTGCAGATAAGAAATGCAAAGTTCTTACCGAAGCCAAACACGAGCAGTTAGAAGGTGAAAGCACACCACATACAGCAATCAAGAAATAAATATGAATTCCTTTAGGTAGGCTCCCTATGGTATGCCAAAGGAACATGAATTAATAAACGAAAACGAGGTTGTTAGATGTTTAAAGTAAGGTTTGGTGGATAAGTCGAAACAGGAAAGGAACACGTACCAGAAACACCTTTCCGGTTTGCTTCGCTGTTCGTTTCGATTTCTTTCTTTTTACCAAAATACTAGTATAGAGTTAAGTTAAAACTTTACTGCTGCATCCGTGAAGATACTTCAGTAGTTACGAACCCATGACATGGCCAAGCAAAGTAATAAAGTTGGTGAACGAACATATGGGATAGCATTACAAACGACCACATAGGCGTACAATGGATTTGAAAATCAGGAAATAGCTTGCACTGAAGCAATGCAATATTTTTTTATTCGTTATAAATCCACTGCCCATGCCACTTCAGCCGCGTGTCAGTACGCGCCTCATCGCTCAAATTTCAATTTAACAAAACACTGTCATCTCACGCAACTTACTACAGCCACACAGCTCGTCACATCGACCACTATTAGGTAAGACATAACGGATGCAGCAGTAATGTTTTAGCTAAACTCCATACTAACATTTTATAAAAAGAAGGTAATCAAAATGAACAAGTGCAGCTAATCTTACGGAAAGGTGTTTCTTGTTCCTGTTTCGCGTTGTACATGTACTTCGTTTTTATTACTAGGGTAATTATAATATAGATTCGACACGAAGTAGCAAGTAGCCAACTACCAGACAAGTGAACGTTAGTAACGCCGAAAAAAATTCGCGTGTCATTCTGGGAGTGAGTCGGACCTTCGCTTTGTCGGAAGGATGCTCGGATTGATTTTTTTCGGCGTTACTGACGTTCATTTATCTGGTTGGCAGTAGGCTACTTCGTTACGAATAACAAATGTATTTTCTGCCATATTTACTCCGTTAATTCCATCCCCTCTTTAATTATTTTTAAGTTCTTCTTTTCAGTAATTTGATTTTTAAAAATGGGATAGCATTACAGCTACATGCGTTGTAAATTATAAGATCGGATTATTACGGTGTTTTATTATTTTTATTTGCAGCTTCAGTAATTTTTAAACATGAACTATTAAAGAACTCCTTCCCAATATTCATGCCCCCTCCACCCTTCCAATTAACAGTAACCTTCATACTAGCTCAGGCCAAATGCTCGGGCCAAATTTTAGAGAATACTCAGTGCTTATCTTTGGACCACTAAAACTTTCAACTTCCTAAGTTTTCCCGGTAATTGTTGCAGCATGATCCACCGTATTTCTATGAACCTACAGGTGAACTACCAGTAGGCCCTATCGAAAGAACCCAAGATGTCCCTCAATTGACATAAATATTTAATTATACACCACAATACAACCTGTTAAGTTGCTTCTCAAAACCTCAGACATTGCTCTTTCCAATCATCCCAAATTACATCACACTAAAAGCGTTACAAATTACACCAGAATTATAGAATGGCGCTGTTTACGGTACCTCATGTTTACACTGTCCCAGTACATACGTTAGATAAACCAAAGCAGACTCTCAGAGAAGGAAGGAATTAAATCTGAATTTTGGCAAATGTGTCCCTACACCTCCCAATAATATCCTACGGGCTATAAAGGATGCAGTACATCCTAGAAGAGTTGCGACTTGTGAGAAGAGTAACCAAATGTTACAATATCCAACACATAATAAATGCGTTTTAATATGTTGTTCAAATAATAGAGACTGCACAGGCTGCAGACTTTACAACAAATAAAATTAATGAAAAATTAAAAGGTAAATTTTCGCAAAATTTTCGTCAAACGTATAAACAAAACCACAATAAACTTGCTCTCCTCAAAATACAGAAACCTTTGGATCCTATCTACTTACCAGTATAGGCTGGTAAATATTCTCCCCCCATAGCCAAACAGGCCACCGGGTTGGGGTGGGGGCGGTTAAGCCCACTGATGTCGTTTGCTACAATCTAAACTTAAACGAGCTAGGGGATACATAATCTTTTAATATAAATCGGTCATCCCAGTTTTTTAATCTTTGGCGATGGAATGAGATGTTGACAGCTTTTACCCTCCAGCCTAACGTCTAACTAATTTTTTTTTCATGAAAAAGTACAGTCACTTGCTTGCAGGTTGGCGTATGATTGTTAGCAGCAAAACGTTGTGTCAATCCGTTGTTTTGATGACGAATATTCGGATATTCAATTAAATGTTTTTTTGTTTTTTTTAACCTGTATGATTGCATTCTGCATTCCAGTTATTTGTGAGGTGGAATCCAATCCAACGTAATAAGGAAGTACTGTGTAAAGTCAAGATCTAAGGTCAATCGTACAGGTTAAAAAACAAAAACAAAATAGAAAAAAAAAACATTAAATTGAATACCTGAATATTCGTCTGGCTAGCTCATATCGATCTCCGCAAACAGAAATTACAGTAGCCCTCCTAAATACATAACCAGACATTAAACTTCAAAATAATGTAATCTAGAACGAATTTCAGCGGTTTTTGTATTTGCCTTGTGACTGCATTGCTGAAAATAAAAACAGCAACCCGTGCACCAAATTTGCTTCACTGCAAGTTTTCAGGCGCTTTTTTTAAATTTAATTTGTCGTGCTCTTTGGGAACGCGTTCGATATTTTCAAACATGCGCTTCTTACTAATTCGACTATGCTCTACATTTTTGCAATTGGAAGTATACAATCCTATCTAGTACGGTTGCGGCGTTATGAAGGTGTGGTAGTGCGAATGACCTTGAACAGCAGATCCAAGGTCATTTTTAAGAACGTTTTCGAAATTGCTTATGTTTGATACATGGCCTCAATATCATTTCTATAATGTAAATCCACCCCGAGATATCGGCTGAGACGTTTTAAGTGGAACACCCTGTACTTCTTGCTAATACGGTACTGACTACTGAATCCATTCGATACACCTCGACATCTTCAGACGAAATAATTCCGGTCACGATAAAGCTGTTCTCATTTTATCAACCATTAGCGTTAACCATACGAGTCCTAGCTACAACTTATCCTGCTTTGTCCTGCTACCATCTGAAATCATTACCGTAGCTGTCCACAGTAAAACAAAATAGGCCCGCTTTATCGTAGTTGGCTTTGTATTATCCATTTTCCTCTTTAAAAAGACTAAATCAGCGGTAATGACCACTCGTCGTTACAAAACGAAAATGACAAATTTAAGACGCCTAACACAATTTTATTTTATATCTTTTTTTAATTTTTTTTTTTTTTTATTACGGATCAAAGAAAAGCCTGCAAGAAGTTTTACAACTTGTACAACTTGTATCGATAATCGAAATTAAGCAATAGGCCTAGTACCTAACAACTACACCTTGGTGTAAGGAGAGGGAGCCATTATTAGCCAGGTCAAAATGGGCGGACTATACCTTCATAGCACAGGACGGAGAGAGCCAACTAGGCTCGATAGTTGTTAATAAATATAAATGAAACCCATTTGCGTTGACTTCTGAAAACAAATGTCTCCATGCCTCAGCGTGATTCGAACCCGGGACGAAAGATTCGTAGCCTGCAATCTTACATCCCAGGGTCAAATCCCGCTGCGGCATGGAGAGATATATGTCCAGAAGTGAACGCAAATTGGTTTCATTATTCCACCACCCCTATGTGTGGCCCCCAGTATTTATCCGATTTGCATATTTTACGTTTGGTTTCGGTATCTTAATGTTACGTAGCCAGGGGCACGCCAACATTTTTCAGAGTGGGGGGGGGGCAAGAAGCATGTCCCAAATTGGATTAGGGTGTTACGGGAGAGGGGGGAGTTCAAGATAGGGCACCGTTCTGACCCCCTCCCCCCAAAGGAGGGGGTGAAATATGCCCCTCCTTCAAAAGTGGGGGGGGGGGGTGCAAGATACCTCCTTCCCCAAAAGTAACACTGGAGGAGCACAAAATAAGCCTTTCTTTGGTTCTTGGTAGTTTTAAAGCGTACTATACTACATTATATAAAATATTTTTTTCTGCTTGCTGAATAATTAAAGTTTTGATTGGGAAAATAGAAAAGTGCCTTTGTTAACTTTTTTTTAGATTAAATTGCTAACAAAATGTCACCGTTTTTATGTTACGGTCATTTTTGTTATTCTATACACGGGTTGAGTTCGAAGGAGTGGGGGGAAGCGCTGCCGCCCTAGTATTTTCCTGGGGGGCGGCCGCCCCAGGAAAATACTGTACATTGTAACCTATGTACAGGGGCGTACCAACAAGGGAAAGGGGGGGCTGCCGCCCCTTGCCCCCCCGCGCCCTGTTGGCACGCCCCTGTATATAGGCTACTACGTGTCCCTAAACACCGACTAAAAAACTAATTACCACTCTTCAAGCTCTTTTACATTCGAGCAAACAACATACGTTGTTGTTTCATTCGTATTAGTTGATGAAGTACGGTAACCAGTTTATGTTCACTTTTGAAATCAAATGTCTGCATTTGGAATTCGTCCAGGTTGTAGCCTAATCTCGAAACCAGGCATGGAGACATTTAAATCACGAGCTTAACGTAAATAAGTTACAGTAGTTTTATTAATTACTCTCAGCTGAGTTGGCTACGTCGGAATAGGTATTACTGGACCCAGATCAAACCTTTAAATGGGTGTGCACAAATTACACTTCATTTAAATCACAGTTAACGAAACAAGTTTGACTGTATACTTACTTACATCACTTTGGTTGCCTTTCCTTTCCATTCAGTGACTTTGTCTTGACGAGTCGTCGAACTCCGTCCCCCTTCCCTCCATACACCTACGGCTGAAAGGTGAAGATCGACCGTAATAATAATCCAATATCACTTCACCCCACCACACTAATAACGCTGAAATGACAATTTGTTGCTGCATTCAGGGGGAAGCGTATGGGGGACATTTGCCCCTCTTCCCTTCCCCCTCGCCCCTTCCTCCCACTGCAGTTTATTTCTGTGGTTATACTTAGTGTAGATATTTCAGTGTAGATATAAAATTCCTTAAAATTCCTCCCCCTTCCTCGATCACGAACAATGACCATCCCCTCGCTACGCCTCTTTCTGAAAGCGAATCAGGGTCGTACTCAAGCCTGCAGTCGGCCACTTCTCTGTGGAGATGTGTAAACAAAATGATCTCTCTGTCGTATTAGAAATGAACGCAGCCGAATTCCCTACCTGTCTGCCGCCGATCTTCTATGATTCCACGAACCTCGATTGATTTTCACTTCCCCATGGTTCCGTACACTGTCCACATAATCCAATCTCTAACTTTAAAGCTAAAATTTTGTTTAAAAATAATGCCAAAAGGAGATTTTGCAAATAACGCGCGAAAGCCAGCAGCTGTTTAGGCCTGCCTTCGCGCCTAGCGATCAACTCGCAGTTTGATAGGTTGACTTTAGTCACGTGATTTTTGTGTTACACTATGAGGAGATTTTCACTTATTCTTTGAATGACACGGGAATATATTTCTACCCAAGAACGCAATAATTGACTGACTACCATTCTCTTGGATAGTCTACGTCATGCTGCGTATATGCGCCTGTAATGATGTATGCAGTGCAATGTATATGTTTAGGGGTAAGAGGTAAATCTGAACTGAGGAAACACCCTAACTTTTCCGTTCATTTTTGACAAACAAGTCAGCATGCCTGAGCGGGGTATAGGTTCAGACATCATTCGTTCATTAGGAACCTAAGCCGTAAACGGAGCCAGCAGGGCTTTGTAGGAGGGGCATAAGGCAGTCATGGAACCCGTAAATACCCTATCTCTTCATCACAGCAAATTCGATGTAAAAAAAAAATGCCCTTCCTCCAGTTTCAGATTTAGAGGCATTATGCCTGATTGCAAATAGAAAAAAAGTGAAGTTTGTTGCAAATTAAGATTTTACACCTTCCACCAAATTTGTGCCCAATTTCAGCTCTCCTCCCCTTCCCCAAATTTACGAACTGGGCACGCCACTTGAATTAAGTGTTAAATGTCAACAAACACCTCCAGAAAGTGTTTACACGTAAAATAATAAATAAAAAACCAGTTGAGAAAGCCAAAGAAAAACAGTATGTCACAACCGGGATTCGAACCCGGATCTCTCGCGCACTAGGCCTGCACACTACCAACCAAATGTGGTCTGAGATCTGCTGTTACAAGGCTTTCAAGATCGACGCCACGGACTCTACTTTGAGCCTCAATGGCGGACATATGATACTCAATCTTGAAAGCAATGTAACAACAGATCTCAGACCAGGTTTGACTTATCACGGTAGCGCAATTGGGAGTGCGTGGGCCTGGTACGCCAGACGTTCGGGTTCGAAACCGCGGTCGTGACATGTTGTGTTTCTTTGCTTTCTCGGTTGGTTATATATTTATCATTTGACGTATTGGTGACAATATTGTACCTGCCATTTCTTGTCCCTTCAGTTCTATCCCTTCAGTCCCTTCAGTTCTTTAATTAAACTTTATTGAGCCAGGGTGCACCACCTCACGATGTAACGTGAATATTTTTTGGCTTTACTGATGTTAACGTATCGCTGATTGAAATTGCATGGTAGTGAAAGCTTCTTCCTCCGTTTTTTTTAACAAATTTATTTCCCGACGTTTAACCCGCCAATTCCATCCCATCTTTAACAGAAACTCAGCCTCTTGATGGACTATAAGAAGAAAAATCTTAAAAGTTTATTGAATGAGATCAATGGCTCTCTCTATCTGGTAGACTTTATTTTTATTTTTACTGACAAATTTGTACCTATAATAACGGGGAGAAAAGCAAGTTTCTCGAGTAATTGCGATGGTACCGTCAGCCCGTCACCTGCAAGAGGTTCATAATTAGGGATCGACGAGTACGAGTCCATACTCGGTCCAGAGCCGAGTATCAAGTACTCGGCCAATACTCGGACTCGGTGAAATTCTACTCGGTTGTTTTTTTAACGGACGTAAGTAATCCTAAACTGTTTTAGCTTTGAATGTGGGTGATTCCCGCACTTTTTTTCGAAAAAAAATAACTTTCTTAAAGGCATTGTCTTTGTTAATTTTGGTGCTACAATATTTATCAAATTTTAAGTAAGCTAGGCCTATAAACTTTTTTTTTAAATATTATTTTTCCCATTATTTATCAATAACTTCCAAGAAATATAAGAAATCATTTTTGTCAAGATTACTCGGCACCGGCTCGGACTCGGAAAATTCCTACTCGGTCGATCCCTATTCATAATGTAGGAGGATGCGGAAATGGGATTAGCAAAAGTGCGAAAGGCACCAGTGAACAAAGCTCCAGAAAACCGTAATAAAGAAGTAATGTAGTGAGAAGACTAAAATACACGATAAAACTGTTATTTTAAATAAATTGTTTAGAAATGTATAGTCCTTGATCCTTTAACGTTTAGGCGGTCGTGGTGCCCAAGCGGTGACAGCGCTCATCCTAGCTGCAGGAAATCCGTCAACAAAACTGGTCAGCAACTGGAAAGGGCGCTCTTGTACCAGCCAGTCCGACTGGACAAGGGTAGTGTAAGAGGCTACACAGTCTCTTCCTGTTGCTAAAGGATTATAAAATTCTGACCCACTCTGGACATATTTCGGTCCCTTCCACGATCGGAGGTTTCCCGTGTAAATCCCAGGGTTTGCCCCTCCCTTTACCGGAATTCTTTATGTTCAATCAAAATTTCATCCGGTAAATGTTCCAAATTGAGCCGGTTAATCTAGGCTACACGAGCAACTTAATGCTTCTGATAACGTAAGGCTCCTGAAAATTTATTTTAAAAAAAAGAGCTGAAGTAGTCTATGACCGAAAAAGTAGGCTTAGGGGAAGGGTCGCCCTCTTCCGAGCCGCACACTCTAACCACTAGGCCGTTCATAAGGGATGCATTTGAACTTGAAGTTGGCACTATTGTTGGCTGCTCACGCATTGTTTTGGGACTCTGGATTTTATTTCTATACAGGCTTGTGAACGGGACCTATACGACCCGAAAAACGCGAAAGGGTTAAGGGTAGGCTATAATTATAAAAAAAAGGAAATACATCTCGAAGTGACAAGTATCAGGTTAGTAAGTGAGAATGGGGAGGGGGCACAGAACCGGAAAACCAGAGGATATGAAAACGATGGTTGGGGGCCCGAAGAAATGCGAAGTCTGATGCCCCACTATATTTCTGGGCGGCCCAGCAAGCACACATGAAGTGTCAATGAATTGACCTGTACCGATGCCGATATTTAAATATTTTCACTTCTTAATGCTTTAGTTGATATGTTTGCAGTTTAGAAGTCCGTAGTTGGCTTCAGTTTAGTGAAGGGTGCAAGAAAATTGTGAATGGTGTCTGCCGTAACTCGCGGACATTATTGAAATATTCTGTCATATTCCAGCGGTTTCTGTTTTTCTTTATAAAGTGTCACCTATTTGCGTTGACTTTTGGTATAAGCTCTTAATTGCTTTGTAGTGCTGTCGAGCCCAAGGCTCGCTCGCTGGTGTAGACGATTCGCGGTCGAGCCCATGTCTAATTACACGATCCGAGCCCATATTGCTGAGGTACGAGCCATAATATTATAGCTCAGCCGAGTTTCGAGCGGCTCGACCTTAAAAAAAAGGAAAATGAAGAAATTTGTGATCGTAGTGACTCTTGTCTCAAATCAGTCACAGATCATGTTAGAAACCGCTAAAGATACCGGAAAATAGTACCTTTAAATGCGATCGGCCAACTTTTGTCAGACGTCTCACACAAAGCTCAACGTTACAGTAGTTATGGGAGAGCGGAGACGGGAGAACATCATAAACATTCCTGAGTTCGTCATGATCAATTGGGAAAAAAATGAATAGCGGCTTGTGAAGGTAAAGGTGGGGAACTCCCTTCCTATAGTCGAGTCCACGCGAGCCGCTCACTCCAGAGCTTGACAGCCACAAGCCGAGCTCGAGCCCGAGCTAACTCTGCTATAATCGAGCCGAACCCGAGCCCATTTAAAAGCTCGCTCGAGCTCGCTTTAGCACTAGTTGCTTTGTCTTCCAAGGGTACAATCCTCCAAGTTAAGCGACTCACTTCAAAGTGTCCATCCTTACTGATTCGTTTCATATACAGAGATCAAAACGAGTCAAGTTTATGCTCATCTAATGTAGACATTCATACAAAATAATTTTCTTTCACAACTGAATTTAAAGAACTGTTTCGATTTGGGCTGTGGTGTGTAGTTACGAATTGGGTTGTGAAAAGCAGGTTTTTTAAATTGAAGTATTAAAGATATTGTCCAGCTCTTAAAACACTTTCAGTCGCCACCACAAACGCTCAGTGAATTTAAGAAGATTATTTAGTGTGTACTTTATCTGCGATAAAGAGGAATATTATTTATTCGACCTCTTATTACTATATTGGGTCTTCTCCACTATCGGGGACTAATACTTATTATGATCCCGTGGCACTAGAATATAGTATCCAAAAGGTAGTAAAAATAAAATCTTCCCTTGCCTTTCTTCACGATCTGCACGGAAATCTTGTCGACGAATACATAACGTCTTATGCATCTACCCAGAAGTGTTGCCATATTGTTAATTTTGTTTAAAAACAAATTGGTTTGGTAAATGCAGTTTGGCACAGGTATTAGCCAAAAGAAAAAGGATGTGCCGGCCTGTTTAGTCAAATAAAACTTGAATTTGTTGAAAATACACAGGAGCTGGTTAGACCCAACCTGCAGAAAAAAAGAGCTCTCTATTTGGTTAATCCCAGATCTTTGTTTTGCGCTCCAATATGTATTTCATTGTTTATTCACATGCATTGCTTGTGTTCTGACTTTACTGATTGCATTTTCTTTACCTTTTAGGTAAGTTCTGTAAATTACTTTAAAGTTAAACAAGTCATAGCGTTGCCAATTTCGGGAATAAATTTTAGGAAAGATTTTGGTTAGTGGTGAATACTCATCCAATTCCAAATTAGCCTGAAGGAAAAAAGTAGCCAAATTTTGTGGTTTTACGCTGAGTATCTTTAGTGTAACCCTTAAAGGTCCAATGTCGAGTTTCGATTTGTATCTCTAATAAAAATCATTTTTTAAGCATGTTGGCAGCAGCGGGATTCGAACACAGGTCCTCGTGCACCGCAGTCGGCTGCG
>JAQIVA010000120.1:0-12089 GCA_034697525.1 Lithobius microps | reverse complement strand
GACGTAAGTTGGTCATTTCTTGATCCTGTCCGTGCCTTTGACAAATTAACGAATTATTTGTCAATAAACAATTATTATTATGTCTCAAATTTTAGGTGGGTTGTCAGTTCAGTTCTGGTCAATCAATTAGTTTATCAGAAATAGTTCTAAATATTTCTTCCCGAAATAAATTTTTCGGAAACGTAAGTTAAGGTAGATTCGTTTTGATTACTGAGATCCCTCAGCCGTGGGAGTTATTAATTTAATCATAATTTAATAAAGTTTACTTAAATCAAGAAATTTTTGAATAAAAATTGATATTTCGATTCTTTCTCACAAGTCTACCTCAAAGTTACCGATCCGATTTTCGTTCAACAAAGGAAGTCAATGGCTACGACTACTAAAGCAGACAAAGGCTCTGGGGAAGGGGTGGACGGGAAAATCGCCACGTCACCACTTCTGATCCGAGAAGTAACCTGGCTAGCGGGCAATGTGGCGGGCTCCTTTGTGCTTATTGGCGCCGACCAATTTTAGAATTTTTTAGTCTAATTGCATCCCAACGATTTTTTATGGCTTTTTAACCGGAATCTCACGTTTAAACGTATTTTACCCTTCTTAATTGGTTAGTATCAGTATTTCCAACCTTCTGGATAAAAGTTAATTTTTCCAAGTTTCCACTTTTCACTTTCAGTTTTTCTCCTTTAAAATGTCTCTAAGTCCTTCTGGCAAATAAAAATTTTGGCATGGTAACTAGTGCAAGGTTATCAATTCTCAGTTCTAATTTATCGATTTATACTAATTTCTGACTTTGAACTTTAACCTCGGATTTCTCCTTTAAAATTTAGCTAAGTCCGTTTTTAGCAAATGATAAAACGGGCGTAGTGAGTAGCGGGAATTTATGTTTAGCAATTCCTTAGTTTGACGTTTTTATCAGTTAAATTCTATTTTCTTAGGTTTTTTTAAATTTGTCAACTTTTAACCTTTTAAAGTTACGATTTTCGGGTTTTCAAGAATTTGCGTATTTTTCGGCGTATTTACTTTGAATCCTATCTTTTAAATAAATCCCTAATTTTCTCTCAATATCCTAATTTTGATGCCCTATTCTTTCCTGTACTGTAAATCAAAGATTGATCTACGTTTTTTAACTAAATACCTTTCGATGAAAGCTCCTAAAATAATCTGTCCTGAAATGATGATCGCTAGCTTATTTAAGCTAAAATTCTAAATTAACCTCAAACACAAAGCTCCTAAACCTGGCTATCCTAATTTGAAGGCCGCTAAGTTTTTATTCCCTGAATATCCTCGCAACAGCTATTCTGATCTAACAAAGCTTTCCGCTACAACAATACAGGATCTGCACAGTAGAGCTTTTCTGATAAATTCCACAGTAATCGAAAACTAAATTTTACACACACACCCTGAACCATAGCTCTCCGCTAAGACAATGCAAGATCTGGCACACTATAGAGCTGTTTCAACTCAAACTAATTGATACCGCAATTATCATATAATCAGAAAACACTTTTTCTGTTACTTTTTAGTTAATTCCTAACCTCGCGCCTATCGTAAATAACAAAAATTCACCTTACCACCAGATAAATTGAAACTGAAGCAGTAGCCTACTTGCAGATACTAATAGGCACGCCAGTTGTAGTGAGACGACACCGGCCTGGCGTACTTATTCTAGACTGTCGCACCAGGGATCTTACCAAGAAACAATACCAATGCTAGTTGTAGTGAGACGACACCGACCTAGCATAGGTACCCCTTTTGGTACAGATATGCAAGGCTGCTAGTTGTAGTGAGACGACACCGGCCCAACAGCTTGCAATCTGAGATCGCCACTCTGGACGAACTAGGGCCAAGCCCCCGACCAACTAACTCTCCCGGGTCGGACACCAGATTAAATACCGTTTTTTGGCATAACCTAACTTCCCCTGATCGATTCGACCAGGCCCGAATCTAAGGTTCCCATTGGCCCGGTCGTAATATGGGAAGTGTGAATAGGGTACAGCATTTTTAGCCCAAAAACCCTATCTCAATAATGAGCCTTTTTATAATGAAAAATTTGGTCCATAAGCTGGTGCCCTCAGTTATCGTTTTTTCTCTGAGAGGGTCTATAAGCTAGCGCCACCGCTATGAGTCTAGAATGTTCTATGAGATCCCCTACTTCGTACTAAAGATGGTAAATCAAGCAAGCACGTACTATTTCTAAAGAATCCCCGCCTCGAGCGGAGCCTCGTTTTAACCAGCTGTGAGAGTGATTGATTTACTCAAGGAACGTGCATTGCACACCAAGCCAGCCTGGTCTGCCTCGTTGGGAAATAGGCTAGGGGAACTGGGCTTAGTTGGGGTTGTGCTAACTAGTCTTTTTTTAGGGGTTCTTAAGTACTTGGGCAATTTTATGTTCACTCTATGCTTATAATTTTAATTTGAAACAAGTAAACTGTCGTAAGGTTGAGACATAGAACTCTTCATCATCAACCCATACATGGGTGTATCGTTATTTGCACCTTCAACAAGGCAATACCTGTTCGTGATCTTGACGAACTTACATTTCTTGTCTCTAGTACGTTGTGTGACCCTGCTATAACGAACCCTTAATTTGACGTATTATCTATTACTAATTATGATTTTAGTTCTGATTATTACTCTTAATCAGGGTACATGTATGTATGTACTAGTTATCAATTTCGTACTTATAAAGGAGTGCAGTTTCGTATATTAAAAATTCGTTATATCGGGGTCTTGACATGCCTTTGAGTAGCGGGGTTTTCCGCCATATTGGGTCGAACAGAGCAATTGGCCAGCGGCGGGAGGTTTTTTTACAGAGCGGCGAAAAAGGGACCTTCATGAGGGAATTTTTATCTGCTCAACAAGTGGTCATCCAAATGGGCAGTGGAAGCCCTTGCCTCATAAAGTTTGGCCTAGTGGGTGGTCAGGTTACTGCAGCAGGGAAAAATTTAAATTCCCTTTTTGAGGGGAAAAATTGAACATGAGTTTTCTGGACTCAAATAAAGCACTTAAAGGCTTCGGTGGGGTAATAGTACACATAAGGGTATTAATGGAACATAAATAGTTATAGTAGTTCCTCCCCTGTATTTGTAACAAGAGATTTTGCAAACTTATTATGAGAATGTTAATTGTTACTGCGGCTGTCAAACTGTACGGCTAAGGCCGTTCTTTATAGCGGCAGTCAGTAGTTAAAGTAGAATTTTTTCATATGCCGATATTGATTCAAAGTTTTAATAATCAAGGTGTATTTTTTGGTCAGGATAAGGAAGTTATCAATTAATTAGAAGGGATCAAAAGTTGAGCGCCGCAGACAGTCGGCTTGTACATGCCACGTCAGCAAGCACCTCCACCGCATAACCCATTCAAGATGGCCAGCCTCTCCTGCTACAAGCGGTGGTCTGGACTGCCAGCCGCCGACCATGTTGTTCCAGCCAATTAATGTCCAACACAGATACAACTACACACTTCAATTAGGCTCATTCTACTACGTTTGTCTTGGTAATCGACCTCCTTCTTCCTGGCATGGGCTAATTGCCTTAGTTTAATATTTTTGAATAATTCTTCTGAATTTATCATAATAGACAGTTATTAAATACATGTTGTAAAGGACTCACAGATACTCTGGTTCGGTATGTATTATTAATTTTGATGAGTTAAGTTTGTTATTAATTTCGATTTATACCCAGCAAAGTTGAAGGAGATGGTCGATTTACCACATTCTTGTTGTTCATTATTACAATACAATGAAAAACGAAGATAAGCAACACAATCATAAACATAAGACACATCTGGTGACAGACAAGCTTGAGGTCAATATGAGATATGGATGGAGATGTTACCTAGCATGACACCCTTTTGGAATATTTTCTCTGTTAAAGGTACATTCGATGGTTTGGTCTGAGTTTTGTCATAAGGAAAAAGTTAGGAGCTGTTAAACACATCACATGTTTTTGAGTAAGTTATCATTTAAATATGATAGTGCATTTATTATTTTGATTAGGTTAGGTAATACGTTCCATTGATGGTATCTGCATTGACAATGAAATAAATTAAGGATGCAGATTGCCTTACCACTCAATTTTGCGACAAATTAGATATGAATTCGACTACAGTTAACGTTTTAGAATAACAGCTTCCTGATGATCCTGTTTCCCGTATTCGCATTGATTTTCCCTGGAAGCCTTGCAACAATCTCGTCGGTTTGCATTGTTGGGGATTAAGGGGATGTTTGATGGTGGCTTTATAATTTTCTCTTTGCATTTAATTAGAATGGTTGATATGATTTCTTTTAGTAATTTGAAACAGATGCGTATCCGTAATAAAGATTCTTCAAAAGTGAACGTCAGTAAGTTTTAGCTTTGAATTTTTAAGTTACGTCTCTACCAGATGACTCGGATTCGAACCGGCAACAGTTCCAATCCCAGTGTGAGGTGCGACTTGTCGACAGCCACATTCGTTGGTTTTCCGTTTTGTTACCTAATTCTGGATTAATTTTATGAGTCTGAACATGAAAAAAGGGGGTGGGTAGTTGTTTGAAAGAACTTCCACCAGGATATGTATATTTTTGGCTTCCATAGAATATCACATGGGATCCCGGAAAACAAGTCAGTAGCCTAGGTTTTGATAGGTTTCTTATATTAATAGTTTTAATAATTTTAATTAAAATTCTTCCCTGGAGGTTTTACCTCTAGGTGGTCTCTGGTAATTTTTAGTTCTTAATTAGTGAGGTGGAGAACGTTGGTTATTTATACAAGGTCATAGGTCATACCAATTATACTAATTTCATTTTCAACACAGTAGTCCTTCTTCCAAACCTATAAGCAGTGATTAATTTCAGTACATGAAAACATACATAACTGATCGACAAGCTAAAGTGCTCACTGCCCATATATAAAAAGTAAGAAGTCAGTAAGAGCAGACAAACAAAGCATATACATGGACAATGCGGATGGATAATGGCTAGAGTACTAATTCGAGTGACGGTATTGATCTATGAATTAACTGAGTTTGTTACCGTGATTTTGAATAATGTTTATAAAGTATTACTCGGATGGTTTACTTCCGGGTGATTTAATAATTTTGATTAGGAAGGAAAAATTGTTTTGATTTTAAATAATATAGCGGATAACAATTGCTTATTATTTTGCCGGTAGAACATTAAGTACACCAAGAACCATTGTCAATGCATGTATAGAAGATCAAGCTTTGCCATAGGAAAATAATGTATTGTACCCATAAGTTCTCTGATTTCCCATGGCATAATGCAGGAAATGGCAACTGTTTTATATCGTGACTGCAGTATTCATAGAAATGTGAAAGGCAGTAATGTGTTAAAACACATGGGTAAGAGAAGGATTGCTTCGGAAGCAATTTTTTACTTCCACACACATGTAAAAATGTATGAGCTTTATAGGGCTCACACGTTGCACTGCCCCAGTTAAAGGTGCATTTTTTAGACTGGCTCAAGAGGATGATGTCACCCGTCCGTTTAAGTTTACGTTATTCAATGTTGAAACTATTACATCGTTTCTACTTCAGCGCTTATTATTGGGATTTTATTTAAAAATGCAACGTTGTTGCAGGGATGTAAGGAAAAATGTTATGGGTAGTAAGTGAGTTTAATAATATTGAAGCGTTCTATGTGCTGTAGGTTTCAAATATCAACATTAAGTCCCTTAGCCGAACGTAAGGGCTTACAGTTAAGTTTTTTTTGAATAAGTATCTGTTAGAAGGTTGCCCGGTGTTCCTGCCGAGGTTTTATAATGGAGTCTTCAGGTTTAATTTTATTAAAGGAAAAGGGTTAATGAAGTATGGTTAATTTATTTAGGCTTGGATTAATTAATATTCTAGAGGGGATGGTTATGCACAGAGCTCGAATTTCGGCGGTTACCGCTTATTTATTTTGTTTAACCTTTCTGCAAGGCTTCAGCGGTTTATTTCGTAAGCAGTTATCTTTTTCAGCAGATGCGACCAGGTTTTTCTACCTGAGATGTAACGAGACCAGGGGCTATATATGCTGATCCGTACTCCTCTGTCGCATCCGTTGAAGAATTCTGATTTACTAGACTTCTGTGCACGGATCGTCCGATTTTTATGAAATTTTGTATGTTCCAGAACGTATGTATGACTTTTTCTGGATGTCTTTTCCTTTGGTCGTTTATCAGATCGGGACTCCACGTGACATTCCTTCAGCAAACTTTGGGCGGCATCTCAACAGCTAAATTTTGAATAATTTGTAAACTGGCCTGTTTGATTGGGCAAACTGTTTAAATTGATTTAGTGAAATGGACGCAGCATTAAATGTTGACAATTGAAGACGGCATGTTAATTGCGCTGAATTCTTGTATAATTTATATAAGAGGAAAAGATTATGTTTAATTACCTTTAATTAGCGTTTTTACTTTTAATTATTATTAAATAATCCATTTCAGAACTTATTAGCTTTAATTTTAACTGCTAGTATGAAGTACGTTAGATTTTGACTCGGAAAGAGTTGATTATTTTCGTGTCGTGATCTTAACGCCACTCTCTTCTTGCAAGCCAGGCTTGATGAAAAGAGAGAAAATACACTTGGTTCAAGGCAACCAGTCTCTCTCTTCCAGTCCCAATGCATAGCTGAGGGTAGTCAACCCAGGTTCTCCCCTACCGCCTCCACTATCCCTTGGCGCATCAATTACCAGGCCAGCTGCATGAAGGGTGAATAGGTGGGGGGTGGTTCTGTTTATTTCCCTTTCATCGTTAGGGAAGCGAAAAAGGCCATTTTTTAGATGTGAGTTCAGAATTTAGCTTTCGCCTACTAGAGGCAGGAGGATGAGAAATATTCATTAGGCCTTTAAAATTAGAAATAGTTAAATTAAAATGATGAATTTTGGGTATATAAATACGTTAATGTTTCTCTTTTTAACAGTACCATTCAAGAGCAGATGGGATTTCAGGTTCGTCAGTTAAGTTTAAAATTAGTCTTAGAATGCTGAAAAGCAACAGCAGGAGCACATAACACTGAACAGACAATGCAAGGAGTACTCAAAAGTTAACACCAAAGTTCGTTAATGAGTTCGGAGGACTTCTTCTTGATCTTATTAGCCTATGCATTGTTCATGTAGGCATTACACTCTGAGGTGGTTGGTTCGGGATATTTCATTGAGTAAAGATAAAAGTTTTTCTTGTCATTATAAATGGCTGTATGGAAGAAAAGTTTTCTACATTCACCCAAATATGGCCAACCTTTGCTCAGTTCTGAAAACATCAAAAACAAAACACTGGGTGTACGGTGGTCAGATTTCACTATACGTGTACAATGATGTAATTGTGGGTGTTTCACTTATCGCTGCTACGGAGTACTGAACTGTGTTTTATGCAGACCTGGCGGTAGATGTTTGCACAGCCAGGGAGGGTGGTCTGGTCTTCCGTTGCACTTTAATGATTCGTGTTTGACTGATGAGTGTGTGAGGGTGTCGGCCAAAAATGAATTCGGCGCACTTATTGGCATTGTAGGACTAATCATGTTGGAGATCAAATCTCGCACTATTAAGATTGCCTTCTTTGATCTTGGAAGCACACTGCAAGATTTTCACTCAGGCGTACACTCAGGATTCACACAGGTGCAGAACGATGAAGATCTGGTGGTAACTTAGAGTACTGTAAATGTTGAGCACTGTTTTTAGTGCCTGGCAGCACCAAAACTCAGTTATCAGTACAGGGGACAGTTGACGGATGTCCCACCTCAGTGCAGAATGTATCAATCTCTGAGGCTGACAGGTGGTGTACAGTTCTCCAGTGCCGTATGCATAAAAACTCAACCCTAATTTATGCATCAATCAGGGCCGAGCCCGATGCTCGCGGCAAAGTCGGGTTAGCTGTGATGAATGTTAGATGGAATTATCATTGAGGACGTTGTCTTGCAGAGATCCCTGGGGTAACAGGTTTGAATAGGATGCAGGTGTTACAGGTGACAGGTGGACAGTTAGGTTGTAGCATTTTTTTATCAGAGTCTGTTATGGAGAAGTCAATGAGCAAGGAAAAAACGCCCGGTTGATAGCAAGGTGAGGACAGGAAGCTGAAACAGTCTGAACCCCATTTTCGGGTTGTTGTAGATTCACTGTTATTTTTTAATGCACTGTTATTGGTTTTAATGTTAATGCACTCAGAGAGGGGAAGTCTTGGTCTGTCTCTGAGGATTCAAGTTGGAGGCACCTTTTAGTAGTTGTTGGCTGACGAACACTTCCACTGTTGTGGTCTAGAGTCTGGGAGACAGTTTCTTCATAGTTAAACTGTTTGTGACAGTGGACGGAGGCAACACAGGTGGAATTTTGCTTACACAGATGATTTTATGGTGAGTACAGTGAGTGGGAACACAGTTCTTTGTTGGTCCGGGGTCGCTTGCTCGGGCGGTTGACTTCAAGCTGGAACCATCCTCAAGTTGTGGTGGCGGAAGTCAACTGGACGTTCGTGCGACCGCACGGACGTATCACATGTGAAGATCAGTAATTAGTTGTTCATTAATTACCGATATTTCACATTCCCTTGGGCCATAAGATGGTGGAATTTCACACAGACAATTAGGCACCGTCGTTCCCTTTCACTGACGTCAGTCTCTTGGTGGGCGGAGTCCAAGGTTGGCACTTTCTTTCCAAGGGTAGATCAGTGGTTGGTGGTGATTTAGAGATATCATTATTGAATTTTGAAAAGAAAATAGTAATTTTGATTAGTTAAATTTTGAGCAGTCTTTTTGAGAAAAGTGCAATAAAACGGGTAAACTTTGATTAGTTTAGTAGTGCTCTGGTGTGGATAAGCCAGAACTTTTACCTTTATTAAAAAACACAAGGGAGTAAATTTTAATTTTGTATATTTTCTTTATGGGAGCTAGTGCATACTAGTTAAAACTTCCATACAGTTTAAGAGTTAATTTATATGCATATGTATAAGAAAAATTGAATAATTGTATATTTTTCATGAATTGTAAAATAAATGGTTCTTAAGGAACGCTAAGGTTATTAGGAAGGGACTAATTTGCGGAAGCCTAGTATTTAGTAAGGACTTCCGTATAGTCAGTGGAATAAAATCTTAAAGTAAGTTTAGATAATAAGGATTATATGGGACCTTATTGGTCAATGAGTTCTAAGTTATAATTAGGCAGTTATCATGGAAGCCAATGCTTATAATGGACTTCCGCCTAATAAGAATATTAGAAGAAATAATAGAAAAAGAAGAGAGAAAAGAAGATAAAATAAAATAAAACTTGGATCACTTGAGCTATTTCTAGCCACGTATGGCTAAGTTTTAGCATATCAGTGATTTACACATATGAGTTACAGTACTTATTTTTGTATTCTTTTGCTATGATTTTTACTTTGTTTTTCTGATTTTCTTAGTCCTTTTATTTCCTTTTTTATCGTTACAAACGATTTCTCCGTCTATTCCATTTATATATTAGGTTACAGCCTTGAGAAAAAAAAAAATTAGTAATTAATATTATTGCTGAAGTTATCATCACGTACCTAATGGTACTTGTGGAGTTATTAAATGGTTGCAAAGTAAATGATTAGACTACTGGAGGCATTGAGGTAGCCTATTAAGGTAACCCTTTTGTTTTAAGGTTACTTCCCAAAATCTAAGGAAGAGTTGATAATGGTTACATGCGTTGATTGGAAAAAGGTTATTTATCCTGTATTTTACTGTATAAGTAAAAAGTAGCCTATATTGGCTATTTGGGCCATTGGGGCCTTTTAGAGATGTACCATTCGATTTTGGTAGTTATGATAACTGATTGCTTTCTGTTGGCCTAAGGTATTTCTCATAGCGTGAACTGTGCTTATGTTTCAAAGAGTTACAAATCTTTATCAAAAAGAAGTTGCCTCTGTTGGCTTATTTCAGAATTTGGAAGGATATTCAATGAAATCTGTCAATTTTGGGATCCTGGTGATCCTTAATTCATTACTCATATAGATATCAGGCATCTAACAGGTCTTAATTATGCTCCTCACCTTCTACCATTAAATACAAGGATCAATTTTCAAGATTCACTAGGTTTTTCAAACAGTAAAAATTACGGTTCCATGCCAGTGAGTGAGTGTGTTAGGTTTGAAGGCCTGATCACCTGAGGACTTTGCTTAGATCAATCTCAACTCAGGAAGAGTTGAAACTTCTAATTTTCATAGCCCTTCAAAGTTCTTCAAAAGCTCTCCAAAAGCTCCAAAAGCTTTTCAAAGCCTTCAAAATATCTAGATTTGAAGGCTTCTATGGCAACAGGATTACAATACTGGCACACGGGAGTCAGGGAATTAGTGTAAATTAATCCTTTTGTAGAAATATGTTTTTGGAAAGAGTGACATTTCAGAGTCCCCTTTTGGCGCCGATGCGGTTCGTTAGGGTCCTGAGAATATCATTAATTTTAGGTCCGCGACATGATATAAAGGGTGTTGGCCCTAGGCCTTTGGTGATCTTAGGTCCGTGACAGGATGTACAGGGGTTTCTAGAGAACACCCTGCACTGCCTCCAATATTTTATTATTAATTTTGTGTCCGCGACTGGATCTGGTTAATTGATTACTTAGTTTCGGGTGGATTTCACTAAGAATAGACCGCTGATCTGGTCGGGTGGCTCCCGCGACTGGATATAAGCCCCCCTGTTGGGTGTTTCGGAACCACACCCCACAGATTAGTACGGATTAATATTCCTGAATTTTTAGAAGTATTATAGTTACAAGATAAGGTAATCACCCATTGATCCGGTTTAAGTTTAGCAGCCACCTGCTTGATTCAATGTGGATTGTTTGGCATATGAAGCTGAATCCGGTAATAAGCCTTAGATGTGTTTGACTAGGTATCAATCGATAAAGTTTAATTAATACTAATTAAATACAAGTGTTTTTCAATACTACCGAATTTTAAGGGTGAATTTGTATAGTGAGGCTACTCGGAATTTCCATGTCATGGTTACAATATTGCTGTCGGATAGTTGAAGTAAATTTATTTTTCTTTATCAATTACATGCATACAGGTTATTGTTGGATTAATAGTTATTCACGGCTGTTATTATTAATACTTATTATTAAGTTAAAAGATTATTTTTGATTTGCTTTAATTAAGAGTGTTTACCCTGAGCAACTGGGTAAACAACCACAAGAAAAAATAATGAGTGTAGGATATCCAGGGGATCTTAAATGCGTGTCAAGCACTATTTATGTTAGGGGAAGTTTCATAAGCTAGCCTTTGTATTCCTACTGATATATTTCGATTGTTATTTTCCTCAAGGAATAGGTTAAATAAGTGGACATTAAGGATTTGAAGTTAAGACTCCTTGATATTTGAGTAATATGGCGAGCTGTATCATCATAGGTTAAATTATTCTTTACCCATATTTAACATAGAATAGAGGAAAATAGTTTGTTTATTTACTAGTCAATTTACTAAATTTAATACAGGTATTTGTAGGCTCCTTTATAAGTAGTCCTATTTATGAAATATAATTGCTGATTACAAAATGTCGAATTGGAGGTCTTAATGGTTGTATTCGGTAATCAAATTTAAAAAAAAATAGTTTTGGTATAAGATAATTTTAATATCGTTAAGTACACAAGTAATTTGATTCAAAATAATCATGGACAACGACCAAGTTCAGGGTGAGTCATCGTCCACCCAATAATAGGCCAAGTGGTCTACTGTGTAATCAAGGGAGGTGCGTCCCTTGCCTTCTCTAAGTCATTTTCTATTAATCCCAAATAGTTATAAGCTGAGTCTTGTTTAGCATTATTAGGACCGAAAGCGTTTTGTGTATACTGTATAGGCATAATCATCTTGAATTTGGGGTACCTTCATCATTGATTTTCAACAGGGTAAAGTAATTCAGTGATATCAAAAGTTCAGTCTCCCTCAGCCATATAGGCCTAGTTATTATTTAGGTTCAGGCTACTTTTGAGACCGCCTGTTCAACTCTTTAAGTCATAGACCTTAAAGGAGGCCTGCAGCGTTTGAAAGAGATTCCGTAGAAATGGGTCCTATCGACTACACGGGGTGTGGTAGTAGGACCCATTTCTACGGAATCTCTTTCAAATGCTGCAGGCCTCCTTTAAAGTACACTTAAAGCGGCCGTGTCGC
>JAQIVA010000119.1:0-12090 GCA_034697525.1 Lithobius microps | reverse complement strand
CATCAACTCAAAAATCCTTTCCTTACTTTCACTTAGATACTCAATAGAGCCCTTCCTACGTGGAATTGCAATGTCGTTTCGACCGAACATGAATTATGCCGAACATTGTCTCTGCACGCTTCTAAAGAGCATGAATTTCTCAGGACAGATTATTGGACGTAACCTTTTTTGGTCATAAACAACCTCGCAGGTAGGCGCCAATAAGCATCCTATGGCACTGACAACAGATAGCAAAGCCAGGAAAAACGCTGCCATGCTACTAACCCGATCTTCTTTGTTATATATATTTGTACGGTCCTGTTGCACCTAAATGACGGGTCCCTGAACAGGGTAAATATCAAATTCATTGGAGTTGAAGGGAGTTACTTCAGTAACTTCCAGCGTTTCAAAGGCCAGAAACTGCACAGCAGCAGATATTGTGAGGTTTTTAACGTTAAATAGGAATGTAAACTTCTTTCGTCCGCTGACATAGAGGTAGAAAAAAGGCAAATTTAATTGCATGTTTGCAAGAAAACGGGCTCTATAAACGTTGAGCGCAATAGAGTCTACTGAAGTATATCGTTTAACAACTGCCTTTTGGAATAAGATGCAATGATGATTAAGGAGCAGCAGGATAATATCTTCAACCTTGTCACATATCTCCACAGGATATTTCTCAAAAGTCTTCATATAATTCACCTCCTAACTAACTAGTCCTGATGCAAATTATCTCAACATCTCTCAGTTTATTTGTTCGAAATCGGCTTGTCTAAATTAAGTTAGGCCACTACGTTAGGAGACGAAAAGATCTGCTCGATTGTCAGGGATCGGATTCCTACTTAAGAGCCCTGGCTGCCACTAAATGTTTATGTAACTTACCGAGTACCAGGCCTAGATTTATAATTTTCCTTGCAGATCGCGTTCTTGATTTTAATGTAACACTGGAAGTGGTGTATCTTCGGTAAACATTCAGTAGACCAGTCAGCCCATTTGCTATCAAATCGAATCTCCTTCTGTCCACCTTTCAAGTGGAAATTCATCTTGGCCCTGGCCACATAGTATTGCAACGTTGCTCCGACTTTATTGGAATTGAAATGTCTCTGCACACTTCTACACAGACTAAAATATATCAGTGCTGGAAGATGGACACAACTTTGTAATCGTGAACAACCATGTAGGGGAGTGACAAAAGACAACAAAACGAGTAATAAAACTGCCATTCCACTAACATGATCTTCCTTATAGTGGGTATTTATACGGTTTGACTAAATTATGGAAATTGTGTGGGTTAAGGATTCATTAACTCTAAATCCGCTTTTCACGTCCAAAATATAAATTCATTTTATCTACAAATAATACTTACCTTTATCATTCGGCATTTCCGTCTTGAGAATGAGGTATGTTTCGCTAAAGGCATCCAGATGACTTAACAGTGATGAATGACTTTTCCGCATTCTTAGTAATGCAATTTAGCGCATCCTTCAGCGACTAAAACGTTGCACTAGTATCTTTAATTACCATTCATTGTTTTTGATATTCTGAAAGCGCCGAAATTTGAGTAGGCTTTCTGTTGTCGAATTAATCGACCTTAATAATGGGGCAAAACATGCACATAATAATGGTATTACAAATTACGTTTCAGTAAATACCATGTTGTAGACCAAAAGCGGAGATATGAGGAGGAGGAGGAAGAGTTACTTTGTTAAAGGGAAAGGTTAGTGGGAGACCGGGAAAGGTAATGGGTGCACGTCGTTTATGTCACTTCAACCTTCCTGTAGTGAATGTAAAGTGTCGATGCTCCCGATTGGCTGATGAGCCAATTATTCTGTTGTTTCAAGGTCTGTATTTTATAAGGACATAAACGAGCCATACCTCTCTCAGCCTCACACCTGCTAAAATTTACTGGTCTGTTTGCTGAGATTTGATTCCATTGTGTGCTCCTGTTCATTTCTAACCGAAAGTCATCATATTTGTGACCTATAAGACATTTCATATACTCAAAACATAAATTATTGCTTACTAATATGATAGAAACAACTGACGTTTATATAACATAAATTGCAATTTCACAAATGTCGCCAATATTATTTATAAACCTGTGAAAATATTTGAGACAGACGTCAATGTATGCATATGATGCAAAATTCGATCTAATTATTAAATCCTGAATCAATTTTACACAAACAGTTTAAGATAAAGTATGTTACACTCTTAAAACCTGAGTGACATGTTTGCGATAGTGATTTCTGTGTCAAAAAGCTTAGAATGTTGACTTTGCTCTTCGTGGTGACTATAAGCCTTTCTCAAATTGTTTTGAATGTATGCTCATCTCTTCAGCATAAACATCCACCTAAATTGATCGACTGCAGATTTGTTACCTTTTTTCAACGACCATTACTAATTACATAAATGTACCACGTAGCTTTCAGCTACATGCATTTTTCGTCGATTTCTGGAGTAATCTTTGTCTTCCATTTAAACAGCGACTTACTTAATGGAGTTAAAGCTTCCAAGTATAGGTACTAGATTTAATTTGGGGTTGTGCCAGTGCACTTGATATCCCTTGAGCTGAAATAATTTCAGCGATAATAATCTATATTTTCGACAATCCTCTCTTACAGAAGATGATTACTCATTCCTCTCTATGGGGCCATAAAATTACCATTTCAAGTTTACTCTTTGTTCCATTTTAGGCCCCATATTCATTTCCATTTTGTTCCACCTCTAAACTAAGTAAACCAATCAATCAATACTTGTGACCTTCCTTCGGTCATATTGTGAATTGTTCTTTGAAAATTCCACCCCCAACAATCGTCTGTAAAACAGGGCCTCACTTGGCGAATGCATTAATGGAAATGGGAAAACTATCGGTAAGATCATCCTTCTTTGCCAAAATAATAAATAAATTCTCACTTCAACCCTACTCAATCCTCCATTAAACTGGGGTCATCTCTAGGCCCTCATAATAATGCCTGTTTTATGACCCTTGTATAGACCCTTCCGGTCACGCCAGGTGAGCCGAAACAAACAGCGTGTTAACTCAACCAACCGCATCCCACCAGTTCCCACAGGTTCAAATCGTGTTGTCGCCTTGCAAATCTCCAACTGGTATCTTTTACGAATGCTTGCTTATCTAAACCGTTTTTATCACACCCTGCGACGCAAGATTCAATCACACTATCCACATGCCTGCATTATGATCAACTGGGTGTTGTGGTAAAATCGGTGATCTGGTTGCGAAGCGACGATTGCTCACCAATCGCGAATTAAATTTTCCACAATATATATAAAATCGCTCAGCTGGCCTCCCATAGAAGTCAAATTAACAATCATAGCATGTGAAGCACAGACGCCAAATTCACCAGCGCATTTTCAGATTGAGAAAGAATGGCACACACATGTTATCAACTTAATAGGAGAGAGTACTAATTATATAACTTTTAGAGAGGATAAAATGGGCATCATTTGGATGATCATACTCGACCACAACATAAAATGGAAGTGGTAATCTTTATGATCACTGAAAGAGAAAATGCGTCACGTGTTTATATTCGGTGAATTTACCCAACTCCGAACACGAAATAGCATGAACAGAGCCGACTATTAATTGATGTATCGAATTCAAAAGAGAAGAAATGCTCCAAAAACACATTTTGGAAGAGCTATAGTCTCCGTTCAAGTAATCGTCGATGGCATTTAAAAGCAGACAAATTTCAGAGGCAATGGCTAATGATTTTTTACTCATCTTCTCTTAAGCACCAGACAACTCATTCGTTCTGGTCTCTCTTGACTCAAAGCAACATCAGTTTCCGGAATATTCCCATACTCTCACTTATTATTTAAGACGCAGTTGCAAAATAGACGCCGAATAAATAAGAGCATTATAGAAAATTGTGGGTTGAGCCTTGTCGAACCAATCAGTTTAACCTGCGAATTGACTGATGGACAGTGAGCAGAAATCACCAGGTTTTCCATCGCTTTATAAAGCAGGAATCTACATGTTTCAGGCGTTAAAAAACCAGGGGACATTAGTGACCAAGACTTCCAGTGTGCGAGCAGTGAAAGAGACCGTGATATAAACCTACGTTTGGGCACGCGATGGGGAGTCCTGCTGGATTAACGCAAACAATTACTTATCTGGCGAGTTTATATTAACTAAGCCGAAATAATGACTCGCCTTTATTTAATCCTTGCAATTCCTCTCAGGTCATACACCATGAGCCGTATCATGCGGCATGCATCACAGCCACCACATCCCACCACTTTCCAAGTGTTAAAAGCGCGCCGTCGTAGTGATTGTTAATCGAAACGAGCTGTGTACAAAAGTGTTGCGCACGAAAGGCGGGTCAAATTGAATATGGCCAGAGTTAGAATTTGGCGTGTATTTGTGCAGTCGAAAATGACTCATGCTGATTTGGCCCATGCAGTTTCGACCAATGAAATTCTGGAGATTTTTAGTGGTGCAAGAAGACTCTATCAGCTTTCTAAACGGTCTAATCGGGGTATTCATGAAGACATTTTTCAGGCTGGAGCTGATAATTTGATAGCATTTCATTAAGTCTTCTTTTAATGAATGGATATTCTCTTGGTAGACGATCCTGATAAAACCTCTTTTTCAACTTCTCAACAATCACTATCACATTTCTGTTAGGCAATAATCAAATTACACCCCTGTCCATTAGCCTTTATTTTTCAATTTACGCTTAACACATGCCATTTCATTATCGCCCAAGAACGCATTGTGATCGTTAAGCTATTTTGCCACCTTAAACAGTTCCATTTAATCGGGTTCATGATGTATTCCACATGAAAATAATCAGAGTAAACCTTATTGTGAACTCTTTCAACCACCTTTGCTCATATTTAGTCTTGACAACTTTGAATGGACTTGTCCATTACTTTTAAAGGACATCTAATCTATGGAGAAGTGGGCTTCGTTACTCTTTGCCTGAGATCTTGTTTTGATTGCTATTGTTGATGGCCGAGTTTACTTTTTGAGGATCTTCCAACCATTAGGATTCCTTTGGAAATATAAATCGCAATACCGTCTAACGGATAGATTCAACGTACGCTATTAGCAGATACAGTAGAACCATTATAATGAAATTAGGCTTTATGTTATTTTAGACATGGCACTGCTTACTGAGAACCTTCCGTAAATTCGTGCGATGAGTTTCGTTCGATTTATGAGATGAGAATACGCCAGGATTGTAGCATTCGAAGCGCATTTTAGAATGAATAAGAAAATCAAGATGGAGAATGGAGAGGATTACCGACCAATCCATGGAACAACCGGCAATTCCCATCAAAAATATCAGTCGGAGATGTGAAAGGCATTCATCGTGAGTTCAGCATTCCATTTGGTCTTTTTTTCGCTTTTCACCAAGGAATACCAAGCATCTATGTCTCAGATAGGATGATGGCTAATAATCGATTTTTCACACCTCATCGGAAGCAAGAATAGAGGTAACCACAGGATGGAGCCCAAAAACATCAATTTCAAGCACATTTAAAAGGATTGATTCCTATTTTTGATCAGCAATAATTTCTGCACATTTTTTGAACCTCATGTATCTGGGTTTTGTTCGCTGCATATAGGGCATGGGATGAACCAGCATTGGCAAATGTATCTTATCGATCAATGTCTGTTATACCCATAGTTCTCTAAAACCGATTGTTATTTCTATAATACAGCTACCCACGATAGTTACTGTCAAGCTGACAAACACCGGAATCTAACCTAGCATATCGATGGTAACTATAATTTATTTTATGATGTGATTTGAGTGTTTCATTCCTTGCGAACTACCATCTCTAACCACATAAAACGTCCTAAACAGAGCGAGTAAGACATCTGGGACCACTTGTATCTTGTCATTTAAGCTAACCAATGATAGTTAATGTATCGTGTATTTCCAAAGATCCCAATAGAGATACTACTACTATAACTAAAGAAATCAAATGATTCTCTGTACTAGAGTCTTTTAAATCGAAACACACCAATTTAGAGATTGAAAGATTTCTTTTTTTTCAAAATTGTTGGAAAGGAGCTGATTGATGGAAAATGGGAAATGAACTGGCCACCAGCAGGAAGAGGAATCTGAATTGTCAAGGTTCTTACTCACTCCGAACACATGAGTTTGTTGGCCAGAAAAGTGCATGGCATGATCGACGAAAGTCTTCCTAGGAATCCAATGCGACGAAAGCAATCATAGTAATACTTGTTTCAAACTCAGCTAACATGTAATTACCCGCTAATCACTTGAGGCACAAAATGCTTCATGAGTTCAACGAAGGAAGGAAACTCAGCAGCCGACAAAGAGGCTAAAAACATTCAATCAAGTAATTGAGAGGACTGTGCGAATGAAAGAACTCGGACATAATGTATAAGAAAATTCAGGGGTAGTAGTTTCAATCTTGTGGAAGATTCAGATCGAAACACTTATTCCTTTGAGTTTTACACATGTTCAAATTTGTCTACCTCACTGACACACCTCAAAAGGCTCAACAAGGGCTCAACGCTGGAAATGGCTGTTATTTTATTTAAAACTATTCATTCTTTTCGCGACCTCCTTGTGATTGATTTCAAATCGTGTTTCTGATGTGGAACCAGATTCTAGTTAGAGAAAAGACTACTGCTCTACCAGAGCTTTCATTGAAGAACCCTGTGAATCATTGAACAACACCTGGAAAAATAGGTTTTAAGGTCCCTGCAAGCTTTACCTAAATGGCGACTCATGAGAAATAAACGCAGTCTAATTAGTGCGGAGGTGCAACCAGCTGACGTTCTGACATGACTCACTGGTCTCCAAGTGGTTTTACCATAGTACTACTTTTTCTGTATTGTGAGATGAGTTTTCTAAATTACTCAAGCCACTACAAGATTATCGATTTTCTACCAACACATTGGGTTGTATATTCGAATCCCTTCGCACCCTATGTATATCACGAATAATTTATTTTAGAAATTTGACTAAGCTTAAAGTGACTACAATGGCCCCCCTGATCAGGGAGATATACAGTTCATATCAGCAACTGAAGGGTTAAGCAAGGAGTAATCTTCTTTGACTTCATTAAACCCCTTGAAAAAGGCGGGCGCAGCCACGAGAACGACAAGGTACAAGACGTAGTCGATGAAGATGGTAAAGACAATGATTGAGATGCCAACGAGGAGAAAGATGACGGCCCGCTGCGGATCTCTTCTGTCCGACAAAGGGCCAACAAAGTCATGTAGTTCTTCTTCTTGAAGTATTTCAAGCGAAGCGCCCTAGGCCGGCCATTTTCCAAAGCTCCTCTCTCCTTTAAGTTCACATAAATTCCCGCTTTAATAGAGAAATTCAAGCCATTCATGGATAAAATCATATTGCGGTGACTTAACTGAGCAACAAACTTTCATGCTATATGAATATTGTCAACATGGGGTCGGTTCAGCCTCTTTTGCGGTAGCTGGATGCTTGAATGACCATTTTTGGACGATGATCATCGTGACGGCCACCATTATCCACGACATGATGACTTTAAATGCATTCAAAGCACCCATCAGATGATCAATCTTATCCTCAATCAACGAGGTAACCACACTCCGGAAGAGAAGGTTGTTCCAATGTTCACATCCATCGCAAATGACTCCATCATCGCGGGAGTCACTTCCGACTGTTGCATATCCGCGTGTTTCTCGCAAATGCCATTTAGCACAGCCGCGGACTTACACGCATGCTTTGCAAAAACTCGAACAACGTTAGAGATGAACGCATCGAATGAATCAAGTTGATGCAGCCGAAGTAGAGGGTGTTGAAGAAGGACAGGCACTGATTATTCATCGCAACCTCATCGCCACACGCCTCAATCATGCCCCTGATCTAATCGCTCTTCATATTTAACATTTTTGATATATAATTTGACGGTCTCCTTTAGTTGCTTCGGCACATTCCGTGTTTGTCGGATCCGTTCGCTAAAATTGTTGATAAAAACGCCCAACGTCTGGCGACGCCTTGGTGATCAAGGCCATCAGCTCTGCATTAACGTTGACCTAACCGAGGACACGCGATAGTGGCGAGAAAATTCCCCGAAATGTGCACCAAGTTGTTGGCTGGACTAGAGCTAGTTAGGGCAAACATGTTGAGCTTTCGCGTTTGGCTTGCTATCAGGTAAGGCAGCGCCAAAAGGGGACACAGCGAATCCCAACCCAGAAGGCGATGCCAAGGACTGCGAACATAATTTCATAGGCTGCTGTCATCGTGGCTATATGCGGAGCATGCGCAAATGCAGCGGAAGGGAAAAAAGAGAATGCTGGCAGAAATTTCCAAATAGTTCAGATGGAAATATATGATTTCTGATAAACAAAGAAAGCCTCAAAAATGAAAATGAACGGATATTTGAAACTGATGATAGATCTATTAATTAACCATATATGTATCCATAAGTCCATAATCACCTGCTGACTTCGCTGCTTTCCTGATTACATTTAAAAATGTCTAAACCACAAAAATTTCACTGGTTCTCCGAAGCACCCTTAATTCCAACTTCGAATAACATCAATTTACTCGAATTCGAAGTTGAATGTCAAACCACACAAGTTGGACATTTTCACTTTATTAAAAATGCACCCAAATACCCACGTTGTCAGCGTAAAATCTTCCAATTTATTCTCCGCAGAATGGCAATTATTTGTGGAAATTTAAAAAGGGAAAAGCTGTCTCTATTTTCGTTCTTAATACTGTGAACAAAATTTAACGAATTCCTGTTAAGATGTCCGTCTTTCTATTTCCCTGAAGTCATTTCCATGGGTTAGTAGGTCAGTCCACTGTATTACTTTATATAAAATAAATTGGTTAATCTTCAAATAATGCTTAGGAAAAAATAATAATATCCTTGCATAAAAAAGTCAAATTATTATTATCTTGTAGATAATTTAGCCAACAGCATTTGGCCTTGAGGAATTTCACTAAGCGAACTGACTTCACGAGCACATTTGGACAACCTTAATTTTCAGGAGTTCCTTAAATATCATCTATATGATATGGTCATGTGGCCATGATTATGAAAAAAATTTAAAAAAAACTCAAATGCGGCTTGTCGTTATACGGGGAATGGACAGAATAGTGGAATCATATAGCATTTTATCTGCCTGACACTTTAACATGAAAAGATAATCAAAATCTTGAATACCTTATTTATTCTCATTTAGCATTTTAATTTCAATGACTGTTTCCATAGAAAATTACACTATGGTTGTAACTTCATAATAATGGCACGGTCATTCAAAGTGGCCAAATTGCGGGTGCTCCTAGAGCAGGCTCTAATGTAACAGAAACGGCCTCAAGAATGCTTGGCGTTTCAAGTGGTACTCTCTGTCGCCTATGGAAGGGAAGGAAAGACGTCCTCAGCAAAGCAGAGGTCTCTAGACTCATCGGGTGCTTTGTTCATTCTACTATCGAGCAATACGCACCTCAACTGAATTCAAGTGTCTGGAGGCAAAAACGAGTAATCGAAATTATGTGATTCTTTCAGGCTGATGAGGTCTGCTTTGATCACAGTGTTTGCGAAATAAAGTCAAAAAAGATTGTTTAATATAACATTAAATTCGATTTCCAAATACTCCGATGTTTCTAATTATCTATGTTGTAGTGAATGAGGTTAAGTAAGTTTACGCAAAGTCACAACGTTTTGTGGAAATTTTGAATGAATAGCAAATGTGTGTGCTAAGGAATTGCAAGAAATGTGGTTGCGGAACTGCATATGCCATTTTCTTGATTGACTACATGGCCTTGCTGGAATTTGGGGCTTTTCATTGGTTGCCTGAGGCAATCGTCGGAGTTTGAAGAAAAATGTCTCAATTACAATGTGATGTGTAATAGTTACGAGTACCGTATCATTTGAGCTCCATTGTTTAAGCTGTTCAAAATTGTGAATTTTTATCCTCTTTCGAAAATATCGATAACTCTCAGAAAATAATTCGTTTAGGAAGCATTCGAAAACATCATTTTAGCATAGGCGTTAGTTAGATGTGATTGAAACAAAAGTATCTTTAAATGTCGAACAAAATGTTCTTGTTTGCTAAGAGCTCTATAGATGATGCATTCTATAAATTAATAACAAGGGAAGATCGGCTTTACGGAACACTGGTGGTTTTCGTGATTTTAAATATTTTATTTCAATTTGCAATTATTCCTATCATAAAACCTCATTTATAATGTTAACTTCAAATAGCAACACTTTACTGCATATTGGCATTTAAAGTTTGTTTTATATTAAAAAAATATATAATTGAAGGATTCCTGCAGCTATTTCATTTAAACAAAAATCGAAGAGAACCAATGGGATAACCCAATAGAAGTAAGGGTTGATATCTGTATGGGACTCTTTGATGTGGAAACGCTTTTCTCCAACGAAATTTCTTTGACATTCGCATGGCACACTCGGTATTCTTATGTGGTCACCTAAGGTCGCAATTGCACTTCCACTACCAGTAAACCACCTCCTCATATTATAAACCACCAAAGTTAATTTTTATAATTTTATGATACGACACAGGTTAATAATTGAACCATTCATAATTATCCAGAATTCCAAATCAACAATTACATTAAATGTATGGAATTCATTCGAGCAGATGAATATCTTTGTGTATCACAATAATCAAATTTAAATTGATGTGCATAATTGGATTTAAAAAATAAGATGACATCCAAGAGCATCAAACGTGTTGTCATCACTAGTCACATTTTGTTTTCGAAGGGGGTTGAGCTCATTCATGAGCGTGACTGATACGCTGTCGAGGTTGCTGAAAGGCGTTGTCAACGGCGTTCATTTGATAAGTTAAAGTTGTTACGAAATTAAAAGATGATGTACTTGGATGCATCGAGTATCTGTTGCACTAAAGCCTGCTATATGAGAACCAACAATTTGGCCTCTCTCCAAATCCATTTCATAAGTCTATGACCATTTTCAAATATCTATAAAACATTTTTAGCAAATTTGCCAATCAACCAACAATTGAACTCTGAGCAAAAAAAACAATTTCATTCGGTCGCATATCTGCCTCAAGGCTCTGATAGGAATATCAATTACTAATGGGGCTCGAATGATACGGTATTCGTAACTATCGATCCAGGCGAAAAAAAGTAGTGTTTTTTTACAATAATATCTTGGTCGATGCCATTTAAAACAAGTTTCTTTGATTTTAAATTCGCATACTTTGAAACCTCGGCAGACCTCATCAAACACTTGAATTCATTTGAGCTGCACATTGTTCGAAAATAGAATGAACAAGGCACCTTAGCATTGAGCAAATTTTGGTTCCAGATGAGTCTAGAGACGTCTTTCCTTTATTTCCATAGTCGGCTGTCGTTGCTCTTTTTGAAGCAGTACCCTTTGAAACGCCAAGGATTCTTGAGACAGCTTTTGGTACATTGGAGCCCACGATACGAGCACCTGAAATTTGGGCCCTTTGGGTGACTGTGAATTCTGCCAATCTTATTCATAGAAGCATTCATTTAAATTAGCGCATCAAGTCAGAAAATGATGAATAAAATAAGCTATTCAAATTTTCCATTATCTCTTATGTCTTAAAATATTATTCTGCCAAAATACTATGTGTTTCTATTACTTAGTCTAAACCCTGCTAACGACGGAAGTAGTATGTCAATTTTTTTCAAGAGTTGGCGCCTCAATCATTTTTCGATTTCCTAAATATGCAATTTAATGATAATGTTAATCAAGCTTGAATAATTGCTGCTTCAAGATGTGCTGATTTCCATTTGCAAATGGAAAGAAGCGTGTTACTATATCGGCTACAGTAGTATTATGAGTTTCTCTTCAGGAATCACCACTTACTAAATCCTCTATGGGTTCAAAGTAGTTTCAATTGAAAAAAGCAGCCAATTTATCAATGCTAATGGATGACAATTATAAGCAGACCAAGTGAACGTGTGAATGTTAAAATGGGAAAAAATAGAACAAATATAACATCGGAAAAATCTCCAAGTATCACTCAATTATCCTAGATGGTTTAATTTGGGAAAGATCGAGGTGGTAATGAGGACGCGAGCTTACATATTGTGGCGGTTTGCAATAACCTTTTACATCAATGCTAATGTATACAAGCATGAG
>JAQIVA010000118.1:0-12090 GCA_034697525.1 Lithobius microps | reverse complement strand
TGGGAAATAAAAATATATAGTCAATTACTGCTAGGAAATAAGTATATCAGAAAGAGTGTATGAGTTGAAAAGCAATCATTTCCAATTTAATAATTGCCTCATGGACATTTTTAAAGAGTGTCTTATAAAATGCACTTAAATTTAATGAAATGTATTGAAAATCAGTACTTTAAATCTTGTCTATTAAAAAGTACGAAGTAAATAAGAAGATCTGTTAATTAAATTTGAAATGAATATAGATGCAAATCGCAAAGCTTAATTGGGAAGGCTAATATAATAATTATGAGGGTTGAGTAAGTGCCGCATGTTTTGAAGGCAGTGCTTCAGAACTCTCAGTGATACATCCGGGGCTAAGAAAGCGGGAATAAATTGGCACATTAGTCAGTGCGTCACAACTATGATAACGGTCATTTATAGAGAATACAATGTTTCAAAGCTTCATATTGTTTTTTTTAAAATCTTACATTAAAATAAATGTTAAAGGGTAAATTTTACAGTTGGGATCCTGAATTTTCCATTTAACTAGAGTGTGTTCTTGATATAAACGCCTTTTCCTGTGAAATATTTGGTAAGAAAAATCATCGAAAGGTATGTGGAGAAATGATTCATTATGCGGAGCAGAATAATATATAAATTATTTGTGTTAAGTAATATTGACACATATTTTTGTAAGAAAATCGAAAAGCATACTAATATTTGCGTTAAGAACGAATACTTATCTTTTGAATATAATTTCCCAATAGCCAAAATATCAGTTAATTTCGATTACCGTGGTGAGACCCCGAAAAAGGAATTCGAGGCCCAACGTTCAATCTCAAACACCATTTCATTTATCTTTATATTGTTATTAAATTTTCTCACCTGTAAGAAGAAAATAATTTAAATTATCAGGTTTCTTATTGCCACTTCTGAATTGATCCTACTGTGCACATACAAATCAAGATTCAACTGTAAGATTCATTAAGCAAAAACCTCAATAATCAACGAAGATTTATAACGATTTTTGGGACTCCGAGCCGACCTAAGAGGAAATATGTAGCAGTTCATACATCAAAAACCTTGGTCTGCTTTAGAAATGGTACAAGCAGCTTGGTAACACGAATTACCCGGAAGGTTTCTCAAAAACATGTCAATCAAGTTTGAAAGTGGCATTTGCGAGTTCTACGATTAATCAAGTCTAACATAAGTAATATCTGATCACGTTTCTCTTTATTCAAATTTCGGACACAACCTGATATACAAATAGAAGAGTTTGCAATTTGTAATATGGTTTCGTTCGAAATATGAAGAAGCCTAGATAATCTTAAGTTCAGATTTCCCTTGTTTAAATTTACTGAGATTTACAGCAATATGCAACTGAAGTTTATTTTGATGAACTTTGAGAGATGAACCAGTAAACTTGTTGTGGGAGGGGAATTTTTAAATTTGAGCAAGGAAGCAACAAAACCGCCAGGATGCATGAATTACATGAATACATATTTGTTTGCAGAAATGCAATATCTTCAAAGAAAAATATCGGCTCAGTTTCAATTTAGTTTGCGGTATCTGTTGTTAGAAACCAAGAATTTGCTTCAGCACCATAATTTACTCATCTGAATATATTTCGGTATAGCGAACAGTCTTTGCCTTAAATGTGAATGATCTGCAGGAAATTGAATGTTTCAAAGAAGACAAGTTTATCCTAGCACGACAAATTAGTGAAACTGCAAGTATACTAAATAAGCGAAAACACATTCTGAAGCGTACAACAACGTCCATTGTTTGCACTTAAAAAAACCTATTATTTACATCAAGTGACCAGAAGAAAAAATTATTTAAAAAAACGTTTACAGAATACACAGTTTATCCTAGCATGAAATGAAGCAATCAGGCAGCATGCATACTGAACACGCGATAAGACGTTATCGTGAGTGAGCGATTTTTTGTTCACTCTTGAAAAATGCATAAATAATAGTTAATCGTCAAAAAGGGAATAACTGAAATTAAATAAAAATCATTAAATGTAAACTTATTATAGAAACTTATGAAAGCTTATCATAGATAATGATAGGATTTCTACTACTGTCAGTTGAATATATATTTCATACCGATAAATAATAGAACTTTTATTTGTATTGACGAAGCCTTTTTCTTAACATTACGGTTATTCGGAATGAAATTGACGTCAATTGAAGGGATATAGAGAACATCATTCAAGTCGGAATCGGAAACAATTTTTTACTTTATATACATCTTCATGTTGGAAAAATAAAACACGAAACGATTAATGGAATGTATTTCCTGGAAGGGTCAACACCACGAAGAAATTAAAGGATGATATGAGTATTGAAAAATTTACAGTTTTACAACTGACAGAATTTCGTATGCTTTAATTTTTACTTACAGCAGCCCCCTTTTACAATTTCGCTACTGTCAATATCGAGACGGTGGAGCCGTGCCGAATTTTGTCCGATCTTCTAGGATTCTGCGGTGTTTAGCTAAATTGTGTCAGAAATTTAAAAAAGGTAAGAGGGACAGACACCCGTTATCTCAGCTCGTTTTGATGTAGACATTCACTTGGGACATTTAGCTTTCTAACTTCAACCATTGCCCATCGGCTACCGTTTCAAAAATCCTGGCAGAATACTAGACCTCAAGTGCTGAATCTAATTTCCGGGTCTCTTGTTCGCGATGTGCCTATCCCTGGATGCAGAGATGTGTAAGTTCTTCGTACTATCAGCGCCACTCATGATTCAGATGGATATCTTACTCTGAGCATGGACCAAAGCATCAATTCATCGGTCCAATTACATGGTTTTTTAATTCCATTAAAGCACATATAGCACTTAATGGAAATGTATGTCATCAAAACCCAACACTCTACATATCTTGAGATTGATAATTATCATGTGGAAAAGTGTTTTATCACGTAATTTTTAAAATGTTGAATAACCTGGAAATTGTTCAATGTGCTTCAATACCTTAATAGTTGGCAAGTAGGGCATTTCTCGATCTCATCTGTGTGTCTTAATACAGCACAAAAAACATTGCATATGTCTGGAAAATTTTTGTTAGGCCTTTGTGACCTATGAAATGGGTCAAAATAATAGTTATTTTGCCCATTTTTAATTGCGTTGGTAAACATTGCAAATTCTGGCGTTCGCAAACGGTACGGCATTTGTTTGAACCCTTCAGGTAGTAACATTTGCTGGCAAGCCCATTAGTGAGTCTTCGTCTACAATCCCGCACTTCCTAGAGTGTAAATTGCTACAAAAACATATTCCTTGTCAAAGGGACATGAGTCACCTGAGAACAGTCTAGAACTTTCCATTGAACGTTCTTTAAGAATAAGTCACCGCCGGAATTGTCTTATATAATTCGTTGCATTTCGCTGAAACAGGCTATTTTACGTATTTCATATTACTTTCCTAGGAATAACGCCCTGATTACATGCAAATTAGACGCCTTATCGAAATCAATATAGGGAGCTTAATTAGTTAACTATGGCGACAAAGTCGTTTGTACCTTTCCAAGGAATGCAGAAGCTTTTATTTACCAATGCTCTTTCTTTACATATATATATATATATATATATATTACACCTTCTGAACTCGTATTAGGTGACATGTGTGTTTTAGACTTCCAATCCTCTCCGTGAAATTTAGTCGCACGCCTGTTAACTGCCATTAGATTAATGATCATGCAACGAAAATTGCATTGTATGTACACAAACAAATATGAGTGCATTCAGGACTAATGCCTTTTACGTTTTCCATATAAGGCCCCATAATCGTATTCATCAATCCATACTAACCTCTATTTCCTATTAAATAAGTCTCAATCAAACCTTCGTTTTAGGGCTTTTTCAGGAGATTTATGTGGGAAATTCATAGCTAATTTGAAACTGTAATCATGCAAACAAGTTTGATTCATGGTGTGTGAAATTCTGATCAACCATATTTTGATCCCTTTATTATAGCTCACACGCTGCGCCCTTTTAAGGGACAGCATTAGCAATTTAGATTATTTCACTAGTAATCATCTGGAAGAAACACTACAGGCTAGACGCCGTACATATTGCCAGTGACATTATTCTGCAAATTTCAAAGAGAACATTAATGCATTTGCGCAGTCGGTGCCTCAAAACCTATAACAGAAAGAGCTTTGCGTTGGAAGTAAATGGAAAATGCATTCTCCCCTCTCAAAGTAGACAAAACCGGCCAGTGAAATCCCTCTTTTTCACACAACTTGTGGACAAATTGACGTACTAAAATAAATGAATTAGCGTAAAATTCATGGATAATGTGTCAATTATGCCTGAGTCAGTCACTGTCAATTATTTGATGATTTGGAAGCTCCGAGTGCGGGGTGGGATAGGAATTGACTCGATATAACTATGCTAACGAATTCACTTTATCAAATCCGCAGTAAAGGCGTATCATGCAGTATTAAACTAATGTCATGCTCAGTAAATTAGAGAATTAATATATTTATTCATTGTGATTTTCCAAGACCTTATCTGAAACCTGCATTTTCTTTTATTCCGTTGACCGGTTATAGGCATTCAGACATCATTCAGCCTCCTCAAATTGTCCATGCAATATTGTTGAGCCTATCATTATGATCCACCACTATCGTTTCTTCTCATTCGATATTGAAGTTTTCCCTATTTTATTGTGTGAATGTTATTGTTTAGAAATTTGCACAAGGCTAAATCAATCATTGCTTAAATTTCTTTCTATCATTGGGAACGTTTTCATCAGTCTCAGCATTTTGAAGTTCTGTTCCTTTTGCCTAGTGCTAAACTTTTCTACATCCCTTTAATTAATTTGTAAAAAAGCATCAAGCATTGAAAACAAAGTCATTTGTTTTGTACCTTAGAAAGAGCAGCATATCCTGTCGCTTGAATGTTTTAAAATTTGTTTTAAAAATAACAACGGCTAACAACATGGTGCTTCCATTTACAGATTAGTGTCTAATCTCTATTCTTCGCTCTGATGCCTCAGTAATAATGGCGCCTAGTTAGCATACCTTTTTTTAAATGGCATTGTATTGAAAGAGCATGAAATTAAAAAAATCATGTTTCCATCATTCATAAGGGTTACACTTGGCACCATTGAACTGCATCAAGCTCCCTAAGGAAAATGCAATCATCTCACATATCCCCAGAAAGCGTAAGTAGTTCGTATATAAAAATATGGCGTGCATAAATAAAACTGTCAGTATTCTAATCTACCCTGCGAAAATAGGCATCACTCACAAGACCAGATATTGGTTTAAAGAAGAATTCCAGAACTGAAAATATCAAAATTACTTAAACCCGTTAAGCACTCAGAAAATGTTGTATATATGGTATTCATTTAAGCATAGTTTCAGCGAAATGTTGCATCTAAATGGAAGCCAAGTGCTCGCATCGAAAACAGGCAACTTAATAAATGCTCTAGTTTAAGTTATTGAAAAGCAAAGTTATATATCAACACAACGAATTTGCCCACTGAACCCTCAATATGCATGTGCGGTTCCGATAACGCTACAGGTTTTATTTTTGCGGCTTGAAGAGGCCACGTAGGCTAAGGAATATCTTAATGAAAAATGGGTAAATATGCCTCATTGAAGGAGTAATTATATCAAATCAAATGAGTAGCTTGCTGCAAAAAATGTTCATAGCTCTCTTTTCGACTGTGTCATATATTCGTAAATTTGATTACGGAGGCATCAAGGCAGTTGAGTTTGTCAACAGAGATCTGAGCCATGCATAGCTTACAATTTCACATTTTCGTACAACTGAGCAATTTTGAGTCGTATCAACTAACATATTTACGTTGAATATTTCCCTTTTATATGGTACTGCTTTCACCACATTATTGCAATACTTAATTAAAGGAGCACACAATACGTGGCCAACTTCAAACATTATAAATTAAATGCCTGTCCACTCGAAACACAAAAAAACATCGATCGCAAAACCAGTTTGTCAGGTGTGTTACTTTCATCGTCTTGACACCGGATATCACTTTCAAATCTGAACTCTATTACCGTTACTCCTGAAATATAATCACAAGCTAAACGGTAAACCAAAATAGTAAGCGGAATTATTACATATATGTTCGTAATAAATTTGCAGAAAGAAATAGTCAATTCGTTTCGCTAAACATGAATTTACATTAAAGCAATCAGATTTTGAGTACTTTCAAAATGTTGTTATCCGGCGAAAAACCTTCCATCTCATTCCGTGTTCCTACCACGTAGGTCGAATTTCTGCCTTATAAACTTCCCTGCAATTAACGAATAACTATATATGACCTGCTTTGCTAGATATTGGTGATGATGCTTTCCAGGCAGATTCATATTACCTGTATATATATGTAAAAAGTCTTAGAGACAATAAATATCCGAGAGACTTACTTCTTAGCAACAAACACCTATTGATGCTCACATGCTCCGACCATTGGGCCTTGTACAAGTGTGCATGGAATTGAGAGCCAACCGCCGAGCTGCGATCGATTAAATGGTAATTCACACATAGAGAGCCCATTGTGATTGGATGAGAACACACCTAAATGCTACGTGTATGCTTAGGATTTTGCAGCAAAATGGCTTGATTAAAATGAGGAACCTTTAGAAACGAATATTGGATCATTTTGTATATACTATTAAAAACAAAGGAGCAAAGGTGTTTCTTGGGTTCTAGGGTTTAAATGTTAAACCATTAATTGAGTACTCCTAAAACAGATATGAAAAATATCTATAGGCAATTTAAAGTAATTATATATTTTAAAGGAACTTTTTTTCAGGAGGCAAATATGGCATGTGCAAGTTTTGTAGTTATAAACAAGTCCGTATATTATTCCCTTGCTGTGGAGGGAGACTCAAACCTATGAATACTTCACACAAGCCAGATTTCATAGCAATTAATGTCTTTGTCATAGCTTGTGACCTGTGTGGAGGCATCATTCTTTATGCCTAAAATGATGCCCTTAACTGTCAAATATAGAAACTCCAGCTCTATCTTTGGATCAAAAAATTAACACCGATTCGATTTGCTTTGATAAGTGTACCAAATATGCTTTTAAAATGGCTGCATTTTAATTTAAATTCTTCCTATTGAAGAGCTTTGAAACCCTTGCTATAGATGTCCTTCAAAAGGACATTGGAGCTCAGAAGGGAGTGTCTGAACAGCAGTGCTGTGGTTACAGCCTGCATCTCCGGCTTGCATAGCCTTTCAACGTGATTATTTGGGCAGGTCCATGGAAAATAATCAGCGTCCTGCTGATATGCAATGCATTTACAGATCACCACAACATTTATAGTTAATTCAATTTGTACTTTATTTAAAAATTGGTTGTCTTATGAACTGTTGAGTAAAAATAAACCAAATATAGGGAATGCTTTTAAAATGGACGAAGCATAATCCTGGTCAGAGCTGCTAGGACAGATATAGAAAAAGAGTGATATTTGTGATGTCGAAGATATTGCCCTAGAACTTTGTCATCATTGATCGAGAGCCCCGAAAAGGGATTTTCGGGGTTATTTGATTTTATTGCACTTCCTGCATCAAAAATTGAGTTCATCCTGGTTTCAGTTAAAGCAACTCGGAAAGTAAACATTTAGTTTAAGGCTGCAGCTTAAAAGAACAAAGGTATAAGACATTCTAAAATCTTTCATTCTGGAAATGAAAATCTGTTCTTGTGAAGGCTAAACGTATCTGCAAATAAGCCGGAACATAACCGAACACAGATGTTTTCTCTGAAAAACCCTAGTTTCTGAAGTTTTAACTCAACAAGATAACGTGCATGGTAAAAGCAGTCTTCCAATTATCACGAACCATCAAAAATATTTTTTTGAATATGAACTTTTTGCTTTAGCTAGGATAATAGTATTAGGCTGAGGGGAAATTATTTTCATTTTTCAAACCCAGCTTAGAGCTTCAAATATTTACCATTGCTCCTATTTCAATAACAAAGCTGTTAAATCGAATCCACTGAAGCATTCAAATGACGAAATCCAATATCCTACATTTGTTTGTGTGAGCCATATGCATCACTTAAGCATTGTGTGATAAGCGTCATACATCAAGATTGGGCGAGCCTATTGCAATCAATCAGAAGTTTGCGTGCACGATTTTGACTAGAAGTGGCGCGCACTGTCATTACTCCAGATACCGCATGAACACGTTATTCAGGCAATCTCAGTGTGTGCAACCCTCTGCGAAAACACATGTGACTCGTAATTTTGCCGCCTTTTGATTACATGCATTCTCCTATCTTCTGGAATCAATTTAAACCATTCATTTTAATATTATTAGTTTCAAAAGAGATAATAGTTTGTACAGGTTTACATTAACAAATCGTCGGGGAGATAGTCACTAATTCTAGATCCTTTTATTGCAATTTCAGATAGAAATTTATATCGGTAACGTACAGTACACCTTAGTTGCACTTTTTTGAATTAAATATATTTGTATAGCGAATTTGCCATATTAATACGAAACTATTCAATGTACTAAAAATATAGGGCCTATTTGAAGCTAAAATGTGAAGTAAATTAAAAACAAACTGTTCAGCGTTGTTTTAGTAACTGCAATTGGTGTGCTAATTAGAAACAACAGCACTTACAAAATAAACGCTGTTTTAATCTTCCAAAATTTTCCCATTTTAAACATGTTTACTACTTAAACCGTTATTAGTGGTGTGATTAATGCATAATACATTTGACCAGGAATAAGTTAGAATTTTAATGGAGTCGCCAAGTTAATGCGTTGTTAGAAATTTATGACCATATTATAAATTACGTTTAGTGTCATACATATGTCGATATGAAGTGTGTCCATCGTATCAAATTATAAGGAAACGAAGTGATTTCAAAAATTTTAGCAATCAATATGACGTAGTAGTAAAGAGTAAAATTGAAACATAAGTTATCATAAAACATCGACTTTGAGTACCTAGCATGCGATAATTTTTATTTAAATGTCCTATTATCGGACGTCAAAGCATCTAAGATAAGTAAGTACAATGAACGCATAACAACCTGCTACTGATGTAAAAATTAATGAGGAATAAAAAGATGCAATAAACTGTCGCACATTTAAAGAATCCAATTCAAATCACTTCGAGTTCATACAGTGCAATACCACCACAGTTTAAAAAATGAATATATTCTAGGACATTTTTTTCAATGCCAATATTTTGCCTTCAGATAAATGAGATTTAGCCTACGTTTCGTTAATTAAATCAGTTAGCCTTGGTAGAGGATCATTTCACATAAACACGGCCTTTTAACAAATGCTCGGATATTTTTAAGGAATTAAATATACAATGAGTGAATGCTCCGCATATTGTTCCAGGTTCTAGAGGCTGCCTGCTTTCTGCTTAAAAATAAAGGGAGCTCCAGGAGTCAATTCATTCCTAGCCCAGTATTGCCACTTGCAACATCAATCGCACATTTCACCCAAACGATTTTAATACGAAAAATGCCGCCATATATTATTCAAACAACTCCCAGTAAGCAATGAATACTAAAACGAATTTACTAACACTGTTAGACATGGACACCCAGCAAGCCAAAAAACGCAGGTCAAATGCAGCTCCACAAGGTCCTTTCGTTGTTCGGCAAGAAACTGCTGAGATGTGCAGCACCCATCTGCCACACTTATTGAGTGCTAGCCGAATGTCTTCCAACAACTAGATGCGCTAATCGGAGACAAGAAAGATACATAGGGGATCAATTTATTGTTAAAATATGCATTTCCTTGCAAAGGCATCAGCTATATTCTAGGACTGATCTATATCCTGTACAGAAATTGCATGGATTTTAATTTTCTTCATGGTATCGATTAAGCGATAACCCCCATCAAAGTGAAACTACTAGTGTACTTGAAATTGAATGCGTAAATTGATATGCTCCATGCTAGCACCTCACGGTTATTGATTATCGTGCAAACTAATCTTACATGGAATTTCGTTCAATTTGCAGAATAGTAAATACTGCGCTACTATCTCTCTCTCTCTCACGAAGATCACTTACTAGCGTGCAAGCTATTCTCAAATTTCATGGTCAGACTTTCTTCAACAATACAGCATCCGAAATCCTTTGGACTCGAGCTTTAAGCAGAATGACTGGAGGCTTCAAAACAGGCGGCCACTGAGGATTAGAAAGACAGCTTTCAGGCGGAAGATGAGGTCATATGGTTATTTTCGAAAGTCGCCAAGTCGAGTCAGACTAACCCCTTTTTTTATTTTTAACAGGTGTAATGCAAGACAGCCCAGTTAATTCACCGGTTGCTATGGTAATCTGGGATTTCTTTTACCCTCCATGAACAACCTTTGAATTTACATTCATAAATCGATCTGTTGGAACATATTATGGTCTCAGACGCGAGTCTTTCTTGAATGATTGCCGTAACCATAGCAACTAACATACCATCTATAGTCAAGTGAGACAAAAATGACATACACATAATAAATCAGGTCATCCAAAAAGTTCGGTCCGTAATCTGTCATTCTAAAATGAAGGAAATTTAAATATTTTTCATATAGCTGAAAGTTAAATTTCGAGTTTGTAAAAAGTTCTAATTACAACTGACTGGCACATTGTGCAGATTCATATTGTCTTAATTTTGCAATTTTGGAATTTATCCTATCAAAAGAGATTTAAAATTAGAGAACTTTTTTAAATGTCTATTAAAAAATTTCTCTACGATTTTCACGAAATTTATTTTTTGTAATAGTAAACTTAGATATCATTATACAATCTCTTTTTGGAACTTCGCTTCATCACAAATTCTCTTATTTTAAACTTTAAATGAACAAAAAAGATGAACTTAAGAACTGCAATGATTTAACAGATCCCAAGAAACTTAACAATAATAGACATTTTCATTTGTTTGGAGCCTTGCACGCAATGGAATCGATAGCTCAGTGGAATGCGGCATGTAGCACGTCGATAAGCGATTCCGAAAAGGCTCTATGACTTGGGCGAACATCACATTCATCGAAGACGAAGGGAGGTAGACCAGTAACCTCAAGGATTTGAAAATCACGAAATCTCACAGTAGGCTTCAGTGTGAGAGTTTTTACGTTCAGCAGGAACTTAATCTTCCTAATTCCGGAGACGCGGAGATGAAGGAGCAGCAAAACAATTGTAAGAAAAAATGACTCTTTTAACGTTGAACCCGGCTTATGGATTACAATGGCCTCCTTGAAGTTGTAATGTAAATTGACAACAGACAGCGTCTAACGATCACGATGTAATGTGCCTCTAAGTACCTTAGAACATGATCATAATATCCCTCAACTGTTATTCGCATTCAATGAGTTTTCCTTACTCCTACGATTTGACTTCAGCTACAAAATGTAAAGTCAATCAAGATATGCTTTATAACAGGTCCGCTACCAAACAGCTCTGGGTGACAATAAATGGCTATACTACTTACTGCACCCATTCAATGATACTCTCGATTTTTTGCCTAAATAAACTGACATCGCCTCTGAACGTATCAAACATAAATTAGGAGCACATAAACGTCTGAACGTATGATTTAAATCCAAGGTCTTGATAAACAACATCAACAAAGACATGAAGATCTTCGGCAAGATGGCCCATTGACTTCCCATTCTTCTGACTGACTGGCTTAGTTGTTCCTAGTGATTCAGAGCGTTAACGAAGCTGTTTTTTTCTTGCCTGCTGCCAAATCGTTTCTCTAGAAACAAGACCAAACTACTGGGATAGCAGAATTTTTCCTTTTTTTGGTGCCTGCTGTCTGTTTCTTCGGCTACTCAGCAGCACCAGTCTAGGAGGTAAAAATGACTGAAATGTTTGTCATGCCTGCACTACTGAGATGCATTTATCATTTTTAGTTTTGAGCAGTGAGTTTGAATTCTATAATTCAAATGTGCTCGAAGCCCCATAGCCTCACTTTGTAGCCATGACCATGTTCGGTTTCTATGTGAATGATGGGCAAAAGCAGATTAAGTATGATGGCAATACGGTATGCTCAATGCAAGCCGCACGATCGTCGCCGATTCGATTGTCCAATGCTACTTATGAATAAAGCGTTCCATACTTATGAGCAAACGAGGCCAGGAAATCGCTAAGTGGCATAGACATTTA
>JAQIVA010000117.1:0-12175 GCA_034697525.1 Lithobius microps | reverse complement strand
GATAACAGTAATGAACGCACTATCAAAAATTTGAATGAAGCATCCGCCACCATTGGCTTTGATGACTCAATCAAATTAATGTTTGTGACGGTTAATGCTTACAGTCTCGGACTTAACGTCAGAAGAAATGGTCATTGACATTGCCACGAAAAGTGAGTTGACATCAACTTCAAACAATTGATCCTCGTTGTAAAGAAGTGAAGCGATGATTTCGTTCAATTGAATTTTACTTTAAAAGGATGGTAAATATAGCAATGTGGAGAAGAGCCTCAGCGCAATTCACGAGACACACGATCACTTATGAGGTAACACTGGTTTGATAAATGAAAATTCCTGAAGGACTTCTTTTTCAAGCCATCACTGAATTTGCCACCGTATTGCTTTAACTTCAACCGCCAATCTGTAATGCCGGCCGAATCTTCGCCATTGCTTGCTCCCTCATTCCTCCATTTTAAAAGTCTCCATAATCGCTTTGATTGTTTTGAAATTCAATCGAATGTTCTATTGAAGGTTGATTTTTTTAACTAATAAGCAACTTTTTTTAATTAATGGAACCGAGTTTTATTTTGGCGTTTATTTCACTGATGATTTCTCAGCCTTCTACCTTACATTTACACGTTTCAGAAGATTCGCAGATAAATGAAGTTTAGCATCTACCGAAATGCCAACTACGGACCAGCATGTTTATCAGTTTTAAAGTGTAAGTTTTGTAGTGCACTTTGATGCCGAATTTCGGTAAATCAGTTGTTATTTGTTGACAGATTTAACTTCATAAAGCACCACAGAACAATAAACTGTTGAAAAAGATGGGCATTGCAAGCAAATGTGTGGGTTAGGTAAATAAATACTGCAAATAAATTTTATACAGTGCGTCATAAAAACGATCATCGTTTGGGTTATCTTGTAGTAAAAATATTTTTGAAGTGCCTTAAGGTATCATACCCACGAGAATTGGCTTTATAATTTGAACGACATCATTAATAGTTCGTATACTACTTATATGTTTTAATGATTATTAAATAATTTAGAGGTAAAATAAAGTTGTATACCAAAGTTAATGCCACTTTAGAAAAAGATAATGAAGTTATGGTGAATTATACATCAATTTATCAAATACGATGGCTAGTTAATTGTCAGTGTTATGTACGTAACATGATGGATGATTAATAATGATGGATAAATGATAATGATGTTCGATATTTTGTAAACGTTTTTATCCTTTACTACTTAAAGTCAAATAACTTTAAGTTTTCTACTTCAATATTCTAATTATCAAAAATCACTATTTCAAGATATGTACAAAAGAAAACCAAAAATAACAAAATAATAACCAACAGATAAAGTGAAACACTTATTTAAATATATCTCGAATGTTTTGATATACTAGGGTAATCCTAGGGTAATCGAATGCGTTCAATATAAATTCACAGGAAAACGAGCAGTTATACAACTTTAATTTATATCGGTAATTTTGATGTAAGCAGATTCGATTTTCCTAAACTAAATCCCAGTATCTTGATTGTGAATTTCGCGGGTATTCTGTAAGTTAAAATGCCCGACAATGAGGACACAAAACATTTTCGAAATGGTAAAACGTGTCATAGTGGAAACGTGAACAACTTCGCATATTTAGCAGGTAATCGCGATATCAACGAGACGAAAGGAAACGTGAACATATGTAAGAAACCGTAAATATAAATGTCAATCGAAGCTCCTCTAGCCCATAATTCTGAAAACGCCAATATCAGCTTATTTTTTGAAAAAATCACCAATTAAGTTTTACCGATTTTCACTTAATGTCCGACAAATTTCTACTCCATATAGCTCCCATCTATGCGTAATATTGAAAAAAATCAACCAAAATTACACCTACTAAGACATTATAGTAACCTGTGCTCTTATGTCTGACCTCCGTTGGAACAATTGACCTCACAAGATTTAATGACTATGCCCTTTCTTTTTGCTTTCTGAATCATTTTTAAGATAGATTTATATTTAAAAGAATTCATGGAATAATAGAATTTCAAAAAATCTTATATATTTATTGTGTCAGTTTTTGAAAATGCTAACCTCGTTCCTTAATAATATTTAAAAAGTATAATCGGGAGGAATAAAGTATGATTGTTGCATATTTAATTATTAGGAAACATAGTTATCAGAAAACTGTCGTTAGGAAATCGATTTCCTAAGTTAGACTTGCAAAGAGACGGCAATTGACATTCCACGAGCTTTTGAGTGATGAAGCACTAGTCGCCAAGTTCGGTGATTAATATTTACATGACTACGTTGATCATAAGTAAGCAGTTTGGAAAGACCTTCTCAGAACTTTATTCTATCCTTTTTATAACTTTGCTCCTTTATATAAGTAGTAGAGTTCCATGTTTAAGAAATCAACCAATGCAACTTGTAAATTGGTTCTTTGGTCGTTGGAATTCCCACGGCATTTACTTGAATTCATGCAAGCAAACGACCTTAAAGGGAGTGTTTTCGATTAATGACGATCATTCATTTATTTATATAATTTATTAAGTCTATATTTATTTTATTAAAAATATAACCATTTCGGAGCAGTTTACCATGGATGTCCCAGTGAAGGCAGTAAAAACACTTTTTGAAAACGCCGCCATGATGCTACGATTGGCTACTCTTAGCAGCTATGTGAGATGGAAACGGCATTGATGATCCGAATCTTAGTTCTTTTTTTACTTTATTTACTAAATCCCGGTGCCATATTGCTATCGTATTTACGCTAGTTTACCTCATTTTCGAAATGTCGCTCTTTCGGAGTGGGTTTAATTAAACTTTGATATGACTGTGCATTCATGCTTAAAGTAACCGAATGTGTTTTTAATTATTGTGTCCTAGGGAATTTCGCTGAAGTGGCTAATGATTTAGGAAGCATTAAGTTATATTTTTTGGAAAAATTTCTAGTTAAATTGATTTTATTTTAACAATCGTCAGTTAAATTAAAATGTTTCAATTTACTTGAAATAAACAGTTCTTAATCTGATATTTAATTAAAAAACGAGGTTCTCGTCAAGTAGATATTTTGTTCCAATATCTTGTTGGTAACGAGCACTTAGTAGTAATTAAGATCAAATTTCAGCTACTTTAGTACACTTAACTGGCTTTTCTGATTCGTTTGAACGGACCAAAAGCCCACAACTGTCAACCTGGAATCCTTATAGAAAGGAAGATTGCAATATTCTTCAACATAGACCTGCTTATCAATCGGCAGCTTCTCACTTTAACCATCAAAGCCGGCATTTTATGTGAAATCGGAGCAAATAGACCAAGATCCAACAAACCGCAAGCTTCCAATAGTCTCTATCAGGCAAATTAAAAAAAATGTTTGCTTAACTTCCATATCCTTTAAACATTAAAATTATCTTTTCTGTGTATATTAAATGGGTTTACTATTACAGCTCAAATAGATATAAACAAATTGAATAAATATATTACATTGAGTTGTTAAAATATGTTTTATTCAATTGAATTCCAAATAAGGATATAAATCTAAATAGACAAAAGGAAAAATTTTAATCCCAATAAATGCAAAGTGCCGGATATCCTGAAAGCAATGACAAATGGTAGCGCCACCTACTCATATGATTAAGTAGTACATGCATGGCGGTGAAATTCAGACGGGTATTAGGCTAGCAGACCAAGCTGAAATTCAGATCACAATATTTTTGATTTGTACAATTTAAATGAAAGTTGTTTGAAGTCTATAAAGGCAATTTACTAACTGACTCTCCTGATGACAGAACTGCCTGAAGAAACAGATTCAGCTATTTTTCATATAATACTTAGTCAATTAATTCCCTGAAAAGCGAAAGCAGCAGTGGACAACAAATAATATCAAACACTATTTACCAGAAATCAATAGCTTTCAGTAACGCGACGTTGGTTGATATTTAAGTACAAAGTGTCCCCAAACGTCTTGAGCCTAAGTACTTAAATCGAACTAAGTTCTTAGGCATTTGTTTTTCACCACTTCAGAAAACCTGTATGTATTCCGTGTCAAGGTGAAGTAACTCACTGCCGAGTTATTCAATTTCTCCAAATGAGCAATGGAAATTCAAATGTTTCGAAAAGCGAATGAAGAGGGTCATTGAAGGATATGTGTTAGAGAAGACACAATTTAAAAATCGAAAGGGCGCGCCTGTAGCGTGTGGTGAGACGAAGAAAAGACATTAGCGTTAACATCTGTTCAAAATTGCCGTCAACTACGCCATATAACTCTTCGCGGTTTCTAGGTAGGAAACGATTATCGAAATAATGAGGTCCGCATTGTAACGTCTTGTGTGCATTAGTTTAATTTCCCCGTCTTGTCCAAGGAAGAAGTCTGCTTATATTGGAAAGCCACATATTTGAGCTTTTCCTGTGCGATTCCAGTAAAACCTTCCCTTATCGGCCCAAAAAAGTAAATGTCCGTTAGAAATCGAACATATCGTGGAGAATTTTATTTCAGGCACCCTCAGAGAGCATGTGAATTGAGATTGTTCCACTGAGTAGAATACTGATCAATTTGATTGGAAATCATGAATGGTTGGGATTTTTTACGTATCAATCGTGAGTCATTTAATGTCGTATTCCGTAGTACGATGTACATGGCAAACGTTGAATCTAATTCAAACCCCTCTGGTGCAGGTCCATCTGATCTTATTTAAGAAAATTTGCAATAGCATGACATACATCAGAAAATGTACAATTAATTTATACTTACGCCTGTGACCTTTGCTATGGCTTAGTGCAAGTCGAGTAAGATATGCTATCAATGCCACGAGAAACTACTTACGTTCTGCCTGCTAGAGCATTTATATGATGCTCCTACTGGTTGTGCAGTCGAGCATGTGCTTAGAAAGTTGCTGAGGGTCATTCCAGCTTTCGAAGACGAAAAGGCTCTTTGAAATGCTTGAATTCACCTTAAAAATGAGTATGTGCAGTAGCGAATCAAAGCGCCTATGAAACACACATTTATGTATAGTTGGTTTCCTCAGGTATCGAATGTAAATTTGTCAGATGGTGTAAGAGATAGCAACCATCCTACTATAAATTGATTAACTGCAAACATTGCTTTTTTGAGGATAATGGGAAAATGAAGGCTCTCCATGCGGACGTTTGCTGCTGCAATAACTCAATCGTTCAGGAAAAAGGAATTGAAGGCCTAACCACGTTCCTATCAGGAAGTGTATGACAATGATATTTTAGATATGAAATTGTCCAGATAGTTTCTTTTAGCTGAAAAACTTTCGTAGTTAGTAATCTCGCAATATTAAATACTAACAACTTTCTTCGTTGGGAAAGATCCATAACTCCATCCATCGTGGTCAGGGAACTGATGAACCATAGCAAGGTAGCTCATCAGATCTATTCAGGGGTGCCAATGCCGTCTTTATAACTGTTGCCAACCGTTTGACTCTAGCTTTAACTTTAATCTCCTAGTCTCGTAATCCCCATATCAGTACTGTTTGAAGATCAATGGCTTATGTACTGCTTGTATAATCCTCCTAGCTTTAAGAACGGCAACATTCTAATTTGAATGAGGAAAATTTTGGCATGAAAACAATTACTTTGTATCCAAAGCACTCCCTATTTGTTTCCAAAATTTCCTTATTATCTCAACTCCTTACGGATTGTGTTAATTTAAGAGGTTGCGTATTCAATCAAATAATCAAACTCCTCATAAGTCTGTTAGCTTCAATGTGGTGAGACACCTTAGATGCACTATATTTTGAATAGCAAGTCAAACGTTACAGAATAAAGTTTATATTTAAATGTTTAGTGTGCTGTTTCTACCAAAATGTTTTGGATTTTGCTTGACCTTTTATTGAGCGATACAACTTTTTAAATACGGAGCATCCAAATTATGTATTAAATAAAATCATTACTGATAGCAGGTTTTTTTTAAATTTTGCAGCCGAATTTATGATCAGCTCTGAGAAATGAATAGACTTCATACGGTTACAGTACCGAAAAAACAAGTTACGCATTTTACTTTATCTGAAGGACTCAATCAATCGAGGTGCTGTTTGTGAACGCCAGGAGTTGTAAAGTTTGTTAATTAGAATAAGTATTATAGTAACCGAAATAGTAACAGGAAACGTAAAATTAATTCTGAGTCATTTCATGGGCCACAACGGGTTTGATTTACAGCCGTGTGGTTGCGTTAGGTTGCACTGCTGAGCAAGAGCAATGCTCTACTTGCCAACTATTATTGAATTGAAGAACAATGAACAATTTCTTCATAATTCTAAGCTTTGTCATTTCGCAATTCAAAAACCGCAATTTTCTACACAGTAACCTTCAATCTCAAGATATTCAGATAGCGTTGATACAAAAAAATTTCTAATTGACCCACTTATTGCATTAAGCAGTGTATGTGCATGTTTTAAAAAGGGGAAAAACCGCCATTGGACCGCAATTTAACGATTTGATCGCAAATCAACGATTAGTGCATTATTTGGTCCTGCTTTTTCTTTAACCAAAATAAAATATCCAACAGTTAAAACTGTTGCAAGGTCTTCAAATTTGTGCACAATTAGCATGTAAAACTTAGATTGTTTTAAAATATTGACCGGCACCATTTTCCTTGCTACTTGGATGTTGGACTGCTTATTTCTCTTTAACGAATCCAAGAGATTGCACAGGGTTGTCATTGATCCATAGCGAATTCCATGATATAAGGGAATTTACTTAAATAAATCCGGGCTAGATTAATTCATTTTCCGTCAACACGAATTTTAATGGAAATAGCATTTTGTCTTTTGGCAACGTAAGAAAACCGAACAAGTGGCTCCTCTTTTCCAATCTAACATCCAACCGAAATTAGCACTACAATTAATCTCTTGATAAACAGGGTAAACATTGGAGGGATAACAGACAGCTAAATCCCTCTGAGTGTCATCAGTTCTATGGTGAGCTTAAAACATGTAAAAGATGGTCGCAGTCTGAGGGTAGACGTCTGTTTAAATGTTAATCTTGCAAAGGATGAAATGAGAAATTTTGACAAAACTAGACATACGTGTTAGATTATACATGTTTCAATTAAGAACTTCGCCTAACTTTGTTTAATAACTCACGTTTAGGCAAAACACTATCAATACGTGCTTATCTCCATCTCTTATATTACACTGACTTCTAATAGAGTTAATTAAATCAAACTCTTGAATTTGTGAATTATAAATCAATTTAGGGCGAATTTCGCAAGCTTTAGAGTGTTAATTGTATTTTTACTTATTTTTATTTGCGAAACAAATTATATTTTAGTGTGTTACAAATAAAGTCAACATAATACCAAGAACGAACACCTTAAATTGGGGGCCTTTGCGTGTGTTCAGATCCATTTTGTAGGTTTTGGAGGACAGTCTTACATATAATTGGAACTGGTAATGCTGGCATGGATGTGCCTTTACTAAAAATTTTGAATATTGCATGATGTCGAATTTGACAAGACGCGAATATCCATGCTTTTTTCCTTCATTTGTCATTTAGCCATCGTGATTTTCGGGCGTGGAAAATATAATTCACACAAAAATGCTTTTCATTCCAGGAGCGAGACAGTGATATGTTAATCCTTCTTGGCTGCTCATTTGAACAAGTCATTTGTCGGTTTCAGAACTACAATCAAATCGAAATTTCTTCAAAATTGTAATCTCGACGAAACGTAGCCATCATTATTGATATTTTAGCATAAATTGACGTCATTAGCATTGCATTTTATTCCAAAGAGCTTTCAATATATATATATATATATATATGCACGAATTGCTAAGAAAATTTCGATTTTGCTGTCTTAAAAGGGGAGGGGAGATTGTGAAATCGATTCCCAATTCGATGAATATATAGAGAATGTGAAATTTTTTTCCCAAAAAATCTTCTTTACCTAAATAAAACTCCATATTCAATCACATCTTTATTGCACAATTATAAATTCTTAATACCTTAAAGCCCTTCAACAAGTATAGACTAAAGAAAGGTCATGTGATAAGTGCTGTGATATATTGCAGCATGATGATTAAACTTACTACGCTGACTTGCAATATTCGTTGATTTGTGATCAAATCCTTAGTATGCGATCGAATTTCGGCTTTCATTTTAGCAAATGGTAGATTGTGGAATGTGAAACAATAATCGAAAAATAGATGGTCGAGCATGTTGGTTAGTCCTTCTTGAATCTTGATGTTGCATGAGCAAATAAATATATTTACAATTTTCCGCTTATTCCCAACTGGAATATATTTTTTACTTCGTTATTAGCAGCATCATATATACGGTTGTTTATGTTATTAGTATGCCGATTGGTACTGCTTCGATTATAGATTTGAGTTACTGCGCATTCATTTCCTAGTGGCCCATCAATTTTTACTGATTGAGCTTTGAACATTTAATTCTAACATTCTAGCAAGAATAGCTTCTCCTAATCATGTTTTCCCCTACTGCGTAATTTGTACCGAACTAGTCAGGCGCCCAATGTTCACCACTGGCTAATGCAACTGCAACAGCCTAATCAATAACGGGTTCTCTAGCCTGCACAAAGCCTCCACTAACCTAGTTACCGGGCTTCCCTATCGTCATGCCCTTTGCTCTTAGACCGTCTTGGAGATACTCTATATGTATCCTTTCCGCTGCAAATTGTAACTTATTTCGCAAAAGAATTCAATAATACACAAACTAAAGAACGTTCATTTAAAAATTAAATATATCAAAGCTTCTGCTCTGACATGCAGTAAATCGTTGATCGTCAATCGATTTTCATCTTTGCTCTTTGCAATTATCCTTATTTCCAAATGCTACTGCATCCAATAAGTAGGTAAATGTGAAAATAAAGATTTACGAAACACACAGCAACGCACTGAATATCTTGGGAAGAAAATGATTTTGCGAAAAACACCGTCATTTGCACGGTGCATTCACCAACCATTAGAAAAAGCACTAAAATTTATAGGATAGGCTCCAAAGACTTTTATGGGGCATGTTGGGCACTTATTGAGTTGATCTTTGAATTTCTCAGAATTTAACTTATTTCACTCCAACCCTCGTCTAATTTTTCGTAGGTTCTTGGGGCCTATGAAATCATACAAAGTAATTTCAGAGATATGATAATTCTCGTTTTAAATAACCCTGAATAAGCAATTATTCAACAGATATTTTATTTTTCTAAAAACAGAATAAGCTTTCCGACTGTTGTTTCTTTTAAAATCTACTGAAATTTTAAAAAAAATTCCCTGGTTTTATTCAGGCAAACATTACAACACCAGGTACTCGCAAATATATTGCGTTGGTTTTAATAATAAAAACAACTGAAATTGACAAAGTATTGCTGGTCTCTTGTATGTGAAATAAATCTCTCAGATCATCCAATAATTTGCTCTACCTTTTCTCAAATTAAACGAAACGCTTGATTCATTGTTTGCACAATCACCTTAATACTTTCATGAATGCCCTTGTTTAGCAAAGATGCCTGATTGAAAAAATAATTTCTAAGAGTACATCTTGCAGAAATAAGAACTCTTTAAGAGGGGTTTGCACAGAGAAACAATATCTCATTACGGGGAAGGATGTCGGTCGCCAGCGACTAATCAATGCAGGTCAAGACGGTACTATGTGGAATTGGTGAAGTAGGAGAAGTCGCTTTATAAGAAGTCAAAAAGTGATAGCATATTCATCGGATCGGGTGATTTACCATTGAAAGTAATGCGAAATGCGTAGAATATCCCCTTTGTGCGAAATGCAAGGAATGATACTTTTTTCTCTAATTTTCTGCATGATGTCACCATTTTATTCTTTCAATGCAGGAAACTAAAAAAATACGAGATGCTCGGAAGGATGCATCATATACTCCAAAGTCGAAGAAACGGAACCCATGTTTCGTCTCTATGAATATTTAATTTCACACAACAAATAAATATTTGTAAAATAAATGCATTCGAGTTTGTTTTATTTCTGCATCATTCAAGAATTCCTCAGCCGTAACAAGATCACTAATTTATTATGCAAAGGTCAACAAAGGAAGCTTCCATTTTCAATTTGACTTATCAATAGAGAATCTCCATATGTGAAATCAGAGGAACTGAGACCCAATAAATGCCTCATTATTTAGAAAAAACAGGCAATTAAAACACAGCGAAAATACAATTCACACATGAACCATAGACGCAAGTTTTTGATTTATCGACGCCGTAGTGTTAAATAAAAAGGCAATCTTTCTCTAAACTATGACACAGTTTAGTGATTAATTAAGAAGTGAATTGAAAAACATCCTAGATTCCTCAATGCTCTCTTATTTGTATCTAGTATACTTGTAAATCTGGTGCAAGGAAAACCGAAGGAATTTTTTTTACCATTAACAACCACGTAAATCGTAAGTTGGCCTTGTTTTGCTTTTATCAGCGAATAATATATTGATTATTCTGTGGTATTGCAATCTCCATCATATATTTGGGAAGAAAACAAATGATCGCTAACGAACACTACAGTTAATAGAGATACCTTGGTTTTGGGGAACGTAATATTCTGCAAGCCGAAATATCGATTAAAGTTAGGTACATTTTTTAACTTCAGTTAACAAAAATGCAATGGTAATATATATAATTATTATATGATGCTAACCTCAAAGTAGACGAAACATTCGTGTAGGTCAAAAAAATAGCAACAAAGTATGAGCACAGACTTTTAGTTAAACGGAAAGTTAGACTCGCATGCGCTTCCTGTGTCTGCACGTTTGTCATTATCTCGTGATAATTTTGGATCAAGCAGCTTTCTCCAGGATTGGTATCTAAAGCAGCTTTTGGTCTGACCATCAACGAGTTCATAGATTAATTATCTTCTCTCTAGAAATTTAACATGAATAAAGCTGACTCCACCCATTTCTGGCAAAAATTACAACTATAGGATTTGCTCCTTCAGGACCTCTCGAGATCGAAATCACATGTCAACTAAAAAGATAGTGGCAGTGATTTTTTGCGTGGAATCAGGAGTTTTATGTTGAGAGGTATCCCGTAAAAACAGGCTCTGCCATTGATATTACAGAGAAAAAAGATTAGGGGCATTATGATTAAAAACGAAAATTAATTGACCACTTTGGGGTTCAATTTTGTCAATTCCTCGCTGCACCATTTCTCATCGAAGTTTGCTCAAGATTTCCTACTAAGACTTGGAAGGACACTGCTTCGTCTTATAGTACACATTCTTTGGACTAAAATGAAAAACCTTGCTGGTGCTGAGGACCACGGAAAGTTTTTGAAATTGACCCGCAATTTCTTCCAGTATCCGGCTATTCAACTTAACTTTTGCCTTGGTAGTATCTGAGTTGGTGAATGATATTAGTATCAACATTTAGATACCTGGTACCAACGAAATTGGGCTGTTTCAGCTTAGGTCGTCCGTCAAGCATAATGAGATTGGCATTATATATTGTTGGGATTTTAGAATTATTTCCTAGCTACTTTCATTTATTAAGTAATTGAATATTCCGAAAACAGCTTCAATAAAAAGATTTGTCGATTTGTGATGAATTCATAAGTCTTTCAAAAACGCTATTTGGGGCTATTTTTATAAGCATATATAGCTTGTTCAAATTATAGACAATATTTTTGCAATGCCGCATCACCCAATCGATAAAATCGATTATCTAGCTTTCATTGGTGCTAATCAGTTTTCGGTCTTTTTTAGTTATGTTCTAATTGATTAGCAAAATGCTGCTGAAATTGCTTGGTCCCAGATTACCACGAGAAAATGACAACTTACAGATCCATAAGAACCGCATGGGGAAGAAACTTTCCATTTAACGGAAATTCGGTGCTCACCTTTTCCTCCTGAGTTCTCGAACTTCCCGATTTTTTCGTCTACTCTGTGTCATTTTTCATAAACATGTGTTAATAATTTAAATAACAGAATGAGGGCTCAATAATATGCTCCTATGACTTACTCACACTTAATCTTTTTGATATCTGTGCACTGAACGCTCGTTGCATCTTCATTTCTCCTATTTTTAATCATTAAAATATTTTTTTCAAAATATAATTAAACTTTTCATCCAGGAGATTGTCTGTGAGGGCGATAGGTTTGGTTCAATAATTTTTGAAGTCCGCGATGAGAGGGGCAATGAGTATAATGCCAGACAACCGAAAACGGCTACGTTGGAGAAATGGGTAAGAACGCGTTCTGGCAA
>JAQIVA010000116.1:0-12249 GCA_034697525.1 Lithobius microps | reverse complement strand
TGTGATGTGTGTGAGAAAGAGGTTGGTGTGAGAGGTACTTGTTTTGTTTTGGTTTGTGCTTGTTTTGTCAGGAGGGTTTCGTTTCCGTCGTTACCATCGAAGGCTGCTATTAACGGAAGAAGCAACTCGAAGAAGGCATTCAAATTCCCTGGCAGATTCCACCTTAAAGGCTGTCAAAGGTATTTACCATTGCTCTAGATCGTACAATTTTTATAATACAGTGTACTTGAAAGTGGGTCTGTGATCAATGAACTTTACAATTACAAGACATTGTAAAGGACTCCTGTCTTGTGTAGGTATTATTTTTGCTGGAGAAGGTACCATTCCGTGTTCATGTGCTTTCACACAAGCCTAGCCTACTTAACACAATCTGTGACATGCGTTAATACGAAACTTTTTTTTTTTAAATCGTCAGCTTGGCTGAACAGGCCAACTACGAACTACGTTCTGGTATGGTACTAGTTTACTACATCTTGATTTCTCCGTAACAATAATTTTTCTACGTTTTACTTAGTGCGAAATAAGGCCTCAGGTCGAAGATAAGGAAACTGATATGGGGAAGGCTAGCTTACTCGTGCTGTATTGGGCAGCCATAATTGTTTGCTATTAAAGATTTTTGCATGTTTTTTTAATAAGTAACGAAAGGGCTCACCAGTAAAAAGTAGTTCTTTGTCGAAGGCAAAATAGGGCAGATTTTAAAACGACGTCTTTAACCAATAAAATGAAACCAGCTCGACATGAGGAAGTGCAGGTCTTTCTGACCTATTTCGTAAACGTTGGCAGCAAAGTTGATGAGTAACGACGCCTCCATCACAAATTTGGACCGCTATTTAAACAATAGTTCGTAAAACTACTTTTTGAGCACGTTTGAGGCCAGCTTGTCCAGTGGAAAGGGCTTAGTCTAATTCCTGGTATGAAATGACTTAAGCTTAAAGTCCCATAACGGCTTAACCGAGCTTCCGTAGAAATGGGGGTCCCATCTGGCTCAGTCGGTGTAGTAGATAGGATCATAGGACCCATTTCTACGGAAGCTCTGTCGAACGCCGTTATGGGACTTTAGTCTTCCCAGTGCATACTTCTCGGTGGTTAGTAAGCGAATACCTGAATGGAATTTTTTCTTTTAAGCAGTGATTTGATAAAACAATGGCTGATGTATTTATTGCAGTAGAACGTAATGCATTTAACGTTCTGATTCTACTGTAGAAAAGAAATCGGGGCAGCATTTTTTTTTTAAAAAAGCGTGAAGAGTGAAGTGGCTGTGCAGGGCGAAAAGGGCTCCTTGACTCGTAATTGAAGGAGGATTACGGCGTTTTGACAGCTTCCGTAGAAATGGGCCCTACCTATCTGCTACACTGACTGCTAGTGCTAGATAGGGCCCATTTCTACGGAAACTCGGTAAACTCCGTAATCCTCCTTTGTAGAGTGCGAATGCAAACCGACATGTGTCAGCAGGGCTAACCTTTGCATTAGGAAGCTCGTGACTTGTCACAATAAATTGCCAAAGGCGATAAAATAGCCAACAAACAGGCAGAGAATTAACTTGCAACCCAAAGAGATCCGAACAATAGGAAAACATTGCATCTTTTACTTTAAAAAGTCGCATATAAGCCGACATTAAAGATGAAGGAAGAAAGTGTGATGAACTCGGGAGTAACCAGTTTTTCGAAAAATACTGAAACTAGTTAATTTGGTGGAATTTCTTCCTAGAAACCTGCAGTTTTCCGGTTACTGGCATACTTTTAAATTGGTTTAAAAATATAAAGAAATGCAAAACGTTCCTTGTATCAGTTTGTGTGACAATAAAACCAGCGTACCACTGAAAACAAAAATGTTCTGTAAACTATAAAGCCATATTGAAAATATCAAACTTTCTCCAAATTATTCCGTCTGGGCCTTTTAGATCTTTCTACGTAACTTAATGAGTTAACACATTCACAAGTCTCTTTAAGTGTTTAAGGTTTAAGCGGCAAATTTTTCTTAAAGAAGGGTTCTACTTATCCACAGCTCTGATCCATGGGTAAATCCTGCATAAAAGTTTAAAACGTAAGGAACTAAATATACGTTGTGGTATAACGGAAGATACATTTTTATTTGCAACGGAGTGTTTTGACAATTTTACCAATTTTAAGCATTAAATGCTAATTGTAATGATTGAAGAATATTCTAGTGTTTTGTAGTACCCTAACCGTAACAGTAATTTTTTACAGATTCCCTTGGAAAATTTAACGAAGGTTCGAAACAGCTACCTAAGGGTTCCCTTGTCTCAACAACAACTGAAGAACGAATGTCTGGTCAAGTTTCTTCCGACTCCGGATCATCCTCCTCTCTTAATACGGACGTACTGTCAACCACACCAGCAAGGGTCAATCCTCGTTCGTCGCCTAGATCACCAACTACAACTGGAGGTCAAACTCTTCGTAGAGGGTTTCGTAACACACGACCTTCATCTGCAAATGCCACACAGAAACGTCACCGTCGTAAAAAGATAGGTCACGGTGACATAGATGGTGGCGTTGGGGATTATGGGAATGAACACGGTCGTCCTTTATCGCCCATGCGTATCTACCTACTTGATGAGCAACATCGCCTTCAACCACTTGATGTAATACGGCAGTGCACTGATGGAATGGTGATGTCAGTTGTTAGGCCGCCAACCGAGTTTATAGTCGCCCCAGTTTTTCCCAGTTACACCACACAAACTCCCCAGTCAGAGCCTATTCCTTCAGCCGCTGCTCAACAGCAGAATAGCCCTGCTACTGATGCAAGTGCTGCCACACGGCCAAGTCAAACTGCAATTAATTCAGGATCTAGCTCGCACACTCAAGTGCCCACAAATTCCAATATATCTGAATATATTTCTAACAAACTAAAACCAGTAAAGCCAGGCACTACTGAGAGCTTTCACAGACGTTCTGTAGCATCTGTGCGCAGTAGTCGGTCAGTTGTTAGGGTTGCTAGTGAAAGCTCTGATGAAGGTTTAGGACCTGCTGAGGGAATGCCAAGGCCACCACCCAACACACCAGTTCCTTCACTGTCTGATCATTCTTCAAAAACCAAATTAGAATTGGCCTCTTCTGAGTCAACCTTGCCACGGTCTCAGACTTCATTAATGATGCCACCACCCCCTCCTAATACTCCAGTCACATCTTTATCTGACGCTTCTCGCCAGCAGCCTGATCGGTCAAGAGCTTTTCGAGATAATGGTGCCAACGCACAAAAAAATAACAAATCGCCGCATCCTGATGAAGGTGGGTTTCCTCGTCGCCATCCGGATAACAATAGTGCTAACGTGGATAGGAGGCATCAGGCGCAAGGTGGTTTACCATCGCCACAGCAAGAACTAACTGGACAATTGCAACAAGGCAGTTTTCAAAGAGACATCGTATCGCAGCAATCAATATCCGCCTCTTCCCAGCAAAGTATTTCGACAGGGCAGCCACAAAAACCCAACTGTTCAAAGTGCACAAAGTGCATTTACAAAGCAGCCAAAGCAAAGGCACCCAATGTTCCATCAAAAGTAGATATATCAGTTGAGGAAGCTGCCCAAATGAGTACATGGTTACAGCAGCAACTACAAACGTCTACTCTTAGAGAACAAAATATGTCGTCAGAGCTTACTCTGCAAGTATGTAACTGGATACAGGAGCAGCTTTGTGGTTTAGCAACTGTAAAACAACTTGAGAAGAAAGTAACAACAGAAAGACAACAGATGGTGGAGAAGAAAGTAGCAGAAAGACAACAGATGGTGAACCAGCTACAGACGGAACAATCTACACTATCAGCCGAAAAAGTGGAGCAGGTGGGTCAGTGGTTGCAAGAGCAGCTTCAGTTGTCTGGTGAATGTTTACATTCGGAAGATATGCCCGGCCAACAATTAAGTTTATCAAATGAGGCTGTAGAGCAAGTTGGAGAGTGGCTTCAAGGACAGATGCGATTGTCAGCGGAATATGTTGAGCAGACAGGAAAGTGGCCACCACTTAAATTACAGATGTCTGCAGACGGACTGCAGCGGCAGGGCAAACCACTGCAGTTGCAGGCCAAACCACTGCAACAGTATCAAACTCAATCATCAGAACACGTGGAACAAGTAGGGCAGTGGCCCAGACCACCAGCGCATAAACCAAAGTTTCCATCTCGAGAACAATCTTTGCAGTCGCAGCAGCAACAAATGGCACAGGGTAAGGATGTACGCAGGGGCGTTCAGGCTGCCCCAAGTCAACAGTCAGGTACCCGGTTCACATTTCCTCCAGAGCAAATAGAACTAGTGGGTGATTACCTACAAACTCAGCTAGGGCTGTCCTCAGAAGAAGTAGACCAGGTATTTGTGCATCTATCGGAAGATCAAGTAGAGCTAGTTGGTCAGTGGTTAATGCAACAACTTGGGCCACCTCAGCTGGAGCAAGCAGCGCAATCCTCAGAATCGCCTGACCAGCCAGCACAAGCACTTCCACTTTCTACAACAACTGTCGAGCATTTAAGTCAGTGGTTACAACAGCAACTACAGATGTCATCAGATAAAGTTGCAAACGTCGACCAGTTGCCTAAACAAGGACTGAAGTTAACAGCAGAGCAAGCAGGGCAATGGCTACATGGACAAAACGTTTCTGAAGCGTCAGTACAACAGGTGAAACAAGCTGAAGCTTCAGGGAAATCCAAGTCTTCTGTAGACAAGAGAGCTTCAAAAGAAAAACCCTGGCAACAAGCAAGCCAGTCATATACGCAAGACACGGAGCAAGCAGAATTACGTGGACGATTACCACCAGCTATTGACAGGTTAGAAAAGTGGCCACATTCAGTTAAAGATTTGCTACCCACAAAAATGCAGCAAGTAGCAAACTACATACAAAATCAGTTGTATCTGTCTAGAGAGAGAATTGACATCTCGTCGTCGAGTGAACAGTGGCCAGGAGAACAACGGCCTTGTTCATGCCGACAAACCACTTTACCTGATAGTCGATGGTCGCTTGAAGGATGCTCGTGTCAACAGAAACCTGTAGATACATGCGAACGTGCTGAGAAATCTGAGAAACAAACGAGTCAGGTAGGATGGCCACAAATGCACCCTGCACCAGACAATGTTGATGCTAGGCTAGAAAAGTGGCCGCATTCAGAAAAGGATCTTCTGCCGACTAAAATGCAGCAAGTAGCACAATACATACAACATAAACTGCAGTTATCCGCAGAAAAAATTGAGCAACGCGCTGTTGAAGACCAGTGGGAGAGAGAGGAGCAGCCGTGTTCTTGCCAGCAGCAAGTTTTCCCTGCAAACCGCTGGTCAGCCGAAGAGCAGCCATGCGTGTGTAAGCGAAAAAGACCCCTGGATGTATGTGGAGCACCTGAAGAATTAAACCTGCCACTTGAAAAAATAGTTCAAATAGACCAATGGTTACAAGAACAAATAAGGTCATCTGAGCAAGCACAACGAGGACAGTGGATGAAACCACAAAAACTTCCTATGTCATCAGAACAAGTTGAGTCAGATGATCACTTGCAGTTAACTGCTTCAGATGTGGAAATGCTAGGACAGTGGATTCAGCAGCAGCTAAGAACGTCTGCTGAAACGGTACAAGTAGCGCCAACTGATGGGATTGCATTAGTTCCCCAACAGCAGTTACATTTATCATCTATTGAAATAGAGCATGTAGGTCAATGGATACAACATCAATTGAGGTTATCTTTAGAAGGAATTGACCGCCTGACATCATCTGAGCTTGGAAGAGAGTCAAAAAAAGATACGGCATACAAACCTGAGAAACAGTTATCTGCAGAAGGGGCAGGAGCGAGAAAGCCCCTTCAGGGCACCAGTAGATTATCTGGTGAACAAATTAGACAAAAACCAGGAGAGGGTTTACCACGTGAAAGCAACATCCCACCAGCGTCTTCACAACAACAAATGTGGCCAGAAGAAAGAAGACAATATAAGGAACAGTTGCTACAGTCACAACCATCTCGTGAGAATGCAGAAAAAACGAGTTCTAAGCAGCAAAAATGGATAGTTCTTCCTGGTGAAAGCGAAAAATCTTATTCAAGCACTGACCCTAGAAACAGATTGGGAGCTCGCCAACAGCAGCAAGTCTATGAAGATGGTGTTCTGCAAAGCGTTGGTGGAGAAGCTGTAGAACAAGAAAGAGTTTGGTTTGAATCTCGGGAGCAGAGACCTGTAAGAACAGAAATGACACCTGACGCACAGTGGCCAGAACAAACATTAGCGTTAACTAGAGAAAGTAGTACTAGTCGACAATTCCCAGGTGAAGATACTCCAGGAGCAAGGATACAACAGCAGCAAATACCTACGGAAGATTCGGTAGGTGGTGCATGGCCATCACAGTTAACTGATGCTCAAGTAATGTCAGCTATGCAACAAACACAGCAACGTGTGTTTGGCGAAGGTATCACTTCAGGTGGAATCTGGTCACAGCAGATGTACTCAGGAGAAAGAGCAGAGGAAGTAGAAATGCCCGTTCAGGAATATTCTAAAGAAAGCAGCCTAAAGCAAGTTGGTGGGCAGTCGGACCGAATGCAATCAGCTGAACAACAGCGCTGGCAACAACGGCAAAGACCTGGTGATAGAATGGAGACGGATACATGGCAGCAACAGCAACGACCCGGTAGTCAAATGGAAGCAGACACATGGCAGCAACAGCAACAACCTGGTAGAATGGAGACTGATACATGGCAGCAACAGCAACGTCCTGGTAGTCAAATGGAAGCAGACGCATGGCAGCAACAGCAACGTCCTGGAGGTCAAATAGAAGCAGGCACATGGCAGCAACAGGAACGGCCCGGTGGTGAAACGGAAGCAGGCACATGGCAACAGCAGCAACGATTCAAACAAAAGGATCCTTGGTCCCAGCAGCAGTTTTCTACTGATCAACCATACACATCTGCAGAATGGCCACTACAGCAACAATTTTCCAGCGGGAGACTAAAACAAGAAGAACAATGGCAACAACAGCAACAACAGCAGCAACTTTCAAGTGAAAGAGTGATACAAGTTGCACCATCTGCTGAACAAATACACATATCTTCAGAATGGATCCAGACTTCAGGAGAGAAATTAAAACAATCAGGACAATGGCAAGAACAGCAAGCTGAAACAACTGGAGCAGCTCCAGGAACAGATGGCACAGTTGGAGTGTGGCCATCACAAAAAATAAATTACGCTGAAAAGCAAGTCGAACAATGGTCCAAAACGTTGCCTGGTGAAGAAGCAGGGCCAACACAATTGTCAGTGGTGTCAAAACAAGGCCAGTGGCCTCAAAAGCAGGTAAATGGAGATAAAGCTGAGCAAGTGGCGTCATGGCAACAGCCGATGGATGACAGGAAAAAGCAAGTCGAAAGGTGGCCTCAACTTGGTGATCAAGTAGAAACTGTGGAAACGTGGTCGCAGCAGCTACGTTCACCTGAAGGAGTAAGACAAGTTCAGCAACGTGCCCAACCGGAGTTTTCCGGTACACAAGTACAGACTGTGGAAACATGGTCACAAAGCCAACAACCTTCAGCTGCAGGATTAAAACAAAGTGGGCAATGGTCGCAGCAGCAGACCCGTGAACCAACTGGAACATGGCAGCAGAAGCAAGTTTCAGGTGAAAAAGTAACTCGAGGACCACAGTTAACAGGTGAGGGAGCAGACGAACGAAGCATGTGGCAGCAACAACAAGAACAACAACTGAAGCAATATCAAGATGAAAGAAGGCAGCAGGATGGTCAATGGCCACAGATGCAGATATACGGCGAAGATGCCGAGGCAACTTGGATACAGCAGCAGCAGCAGCTTACTGACCAGAGAGTAAAGCCTGTTCAGCAGCAGTCGGGACAAGTGTCAGAATGGCAACAGCAAAAAGTCTCTGGCGAGTCTGCTTCTGGCCAGCAAGTTGTGCAACAACCAGGACAAATGCAATTTTGGGGTGAAAGCCTGCAACAAGAAGGTAGGTGGCCACAGCAGCAAGTGGCTGGAGAAAGAGTGCAAATGGTAGGCCCACAACAGACACCGCAACAGCAGTATTTGGAAGACGCTTCGTCTGTGTTTGGTGGTGCATTTTCTCAACAAACGCAGCAAAGACAAATCACAAGAGACCCCTTGTCAAGAGAGCGTGAAATCCTATCAAAAACGTGGCCACAACAGGATCAACAAATATCGGGTGAAATGGTCACACCACCAGTGATGTGGCCACAAACGCAGCAGTCAGCTGAAGCGACACAGTCCTTACAGCAGCCTTTAAAACTATCAGTGGAACAAATCGAGCAAGTTGGACAGTGGGTACAACAACAATTGCGGCCTTCTTCTGAGCCTTCTGTAGGCTTGGGCATGGCGCAGACAGCTGCGGCTGCTGATCGGTTAAGTCAGTTGTCCACAAACGTTTTAAAATTATCTTCCGATAAAATAGAGCAGGTGAGCCAATTTATAAAACATCAACTCGATATGTCCGCCGAAAATGTTGATTTGTTTCTTACACTGCCTCAAGGCTCTGCAGAGACTATTGAAGATACCGGATTATGGGAAGAAATGAAGAAGAAATCGTTAATGGAACAAACAGATTCTCCTGAAATTGTCAGTGTAATGTCCGAGCAAGAGGGCTTGGTATCAACAGAAGAAATAGTATTAGTGGAACAGTTTCTGCAAGAAAAATTGTCTGAAGTAAAGGACGACAGAAGTGAACGTTACAGTGTTGGTTCTAGGGCACAGCTAGATTTATCAATAGATGAATTAGATCAAGTTGGAGAATGGTTGCAATTGCAATTACAGCTATTATCAAAAAAAGTAGAGCTTTTGAGGCAGTGGGCTCAAGACCAGTATAAATCAAGTCACGCATCGAGCTCGAGTTCTCAATTTAGTAGATTTCAACCAAGCGCACCACCAAGCCAGTGGGGAGAAAACCCTGGAAGATCCTCATCTTATCACCAGACCGGCCAAGGCACAGTATCAAATCAGTGGTCGCAGCTGAGGAAGTATATTTACAACGAACTGCATTGCAGCCTGAAGAATCGCGCTCATTTGAGGCTGAGGTTGAGGAAGTAACGCATGTATCCAGGCCATTAATTCATCGTAACCCATACGAGAGAGAAGATCGTTGGGAACAACAGAAACTGCAGCGGCTCAGACAACAGGAACAACCTAACCCAAATGAACATTTTTTGCATAGACCCTCGCTGCAGGCTGACGACGATATGTGGGAACAAATAAGACAGCAACAACTACAAGGCAATGAACGTACGATTGCTGATAATTGGCCAAGGAGAACACAGACAGTACAAGAAGACAATGAGGATGATGATGCCATCTTTGAAGATGCTCTGCAAGATGTTTATGAACCAGTGGATGCTCAGAACCATCAGGCTGAAAATACGATGCCAACAGCAGGTCAATATGATCAATATTTGCATGGTCCTAATACAGAGGTGCAATTCCAGCGTTACGAATTTAATCAACTACAGCGACAGGCAGACATGATGGAAGGAGAGCTCCAGCGTCGTCAGTTTCAGGACAGTCAACAGGTGCAGGAAGAAATGAAACGTTGCCAACGTGTGAAAGAACTGCAAAAACTAAACGCATTGGAAAGACTAACTGCACAACAATTAAACCTACAAAGCCAGACATCTGAAAGGCGGGTTGTTTTAGTTGATCAGGAAACTCAAGCCACTGTGGAACAGAGAGATGAATTGCGTTCATTATTACGCCGAGGATGGAGACTAATGACGTTTCAACAACGAATTCAACGAGGCATCCGTGATACTACAGGCCAAGATTTGTTATTACCATTAAGCCAGATTAATGTTCCAAATTGGCTTAGTCGCGTTTCTAGAACAATGATGGATACCGTTGATTTAATAGGACGTTCCGGTTCTATGCTCATACAGGAAGGCGTTAACAGTGAACAAGTCAATGAAAGAATAAGGGACTTGGCAACCTATGTCACTGAGATTATTGATGATCTGTTGTATGAAAGACTGGCTATTCCAATTCTGCACAATCCACGAAGCATAGCATTAGGAAGTCCTGGCGCCTCTACAGCGAGTTATTCTACTACCAGATCACCATCTGACCTATCGTCTCGAACTCGTTCTACTGTTGGACGTCCATCTGGACCAGGTCGTAGTGGTCGTCTTCCACCTACCTTGGGAGAGCAAAGTTCTGCCTCGCTTGACCAAACCAGTCGCCCAGCTGTCAGCAATATTAGTTCAACACCACCTGTCAGTAGTGACAGCACTGCTCACAGGTCAGCGTTGCAGGTAGACTCTGCACTGACTGCAGCAGCTGAACCTGCCAGTGCAACACGCATGCCTAGCACTGGGTCTTGGCGACAGATTGCGCCAACGTCCACAAATTTTGCTACGTACTTTATGACTACGCGACATAAAGTTCCTAATTTGGCAACACGTCCCAGCATTAATGCTGAATCAGTCTCGGTTGCACCAAGTGTCAGTGGGACTACCCCAACCACGTCTGAAACAACAGGTTTTAAGAACACACTTCAGCGGAGAAAGTCACCAAGTCCTTTACCCATCACTCGTTTAAGTGAGCTAACTACCCCAATCAGGGATCCGATTTCATACCCAAATCAGAACGACTCTATGTCGCCTTTGTCATTAGGCTCTGCATCTTCCACTAGCAGTGCTCAAGCACGATCGACCCTTTCTTTCGGACCTATTAACAGAACGCCATCTATTCCTTTACCACCACCTGCAATCGATAGCTCATCCCTAAACACAGACTCTTCCCTACATGAAACTGCAGAGCCTTCTGTCCCAAAGCCAAACCCTTTGCCATTTCAGTTCTTAAACAATTTCCCATGGGACAGAAATGGTAGAGGTTGACGCCAAGTGCCAATTCCCCACGGCCAACAGAACAAGTTAATGAAAAACTGTCAATGAATTGTTTTCTGAATTAATGTAATAATGAATACCCTATTAAAAAAATCTAAATTCGTTTGAGAAATACATGTAATCTTAGTGATCTTAGTGTCGAAACAAAAGTTTTATAAAAATTCTCTTGTACTGTGACTATTCCAGCTGTTCCCACACTAACAAAGCATTTTTTTGTTTATGTAAAAAAAAATAAAATCAAGAAATAAAAAAGGTCTGTCGCATCGATAATGATCGGTTTCTTTATTCTGAATGGGAGAGATCTGGTGTGAGTGGTCAATGTGTGTTTTGTGCTATTTGTTCTTAAAGTGGATTTTTTTTAACCTTATAACTCCAGCATATGAAATAAAGCAGGGTTAGTAAAGCATAACTTTTGATGAAGCATAGCGTGCATCATGTTGATGATAGACAAAAAGGGCAATCACCGCTGGAAGTGGTTGCTTCAACTACACAGTAGATAAGCACGACCAACTAAAAAAGCTTGTTTATCAAAAATAAGAGCATGCTAATGCCGAGATTTTTTGTAATGAAAAAATGCTGATTTATTTGTTGGTCCCTAAGCAGGTGCAGGACAATCGAGTTGAAAGTGAAACTGCCAGCCTTCATAGAAGAACGGAAGGCAACAAGATAAAAGACAAAAAAAAAATTGAGTTTGAGGAAAGTGGTGAAAAGTTTTTTTTAACATTTAACGAATTCATGTACTAATAATTAAAAAGTTTAGTTTTGCTTAATATTAAAAAAAGCTGTTTGTATTTTGTCTTTATGATGTGGTGTGGTGCGAGAGTGGAATGAGAGTAGCAGCAAAACACAATAGATTTCATTTTATTGTATGAAACGAACAGGTAGCATCATCTGTGGTATGCATGGAACGTTTTTTTCTCCGATTCCTTCGAAGAGAACAATACAACATTCACAAAATGAAAACTGGATTTGTGCCCGAAGCTGAACTGGGAATTGCTTCTAAAATTTCATTAGTTCGAAATGTAACGGTTGAGGGTTATGGCAATTCAGTTTCGTCCGAAAAGTGAATTTCCCAGATCACCTTCAGACAGCCTTTAAAAGATTAACCTCTGGTAACGAAATGAAACACATCAAGTAAAATATAATAACTAACAATAAAAACACGTCAAATGGTAACACACAGTGGTGTTCATCTGCCATCTTCAGTTCTAGGTGAAGACTGACGCAAAGAAAACTGGTAAAACGTGAGGTTTCCTACAGCATCACTTTTAAGATGGGCGGAGATTTTGTACCTTGGCTGGGTTTTTATGCACCGCAAATCTTAAAAACGAGGACTTTCGCTCTGGAAATCGCTGCACTAGCTTCATCTTTCTGGGCTCTGACGGATTTCGGTCGCTCAACAGGTCTTGAAAAATAGTAGATGGC
>JAQIVA010000115.1:0-12289 GCA_034697525.1 Lithobius microps | reverse complement strand
ACACGGACGCCAGTCCCTCTCACCTTTTAAACATTCTGTTGGACACATTTAACAAAAGAAAACCATTTTCTTATAACAACCAACTATAATGACAGCCGGATCTCAGAATATCGTAAAGAATTCGATAGGTCCCCCTATCATCATCGATTCTGAAGCAAATACGCATTAAGAAAGAGGCTTTGATTATTTAAGAAAACATATAAATGTAATTCATCAATTGGTACAGTTTTTAAACTGTCATTTTCATTTGTGCGTTATAATTTTAATTTTGTGATTTTTTGAGTATTTTACCTTATTGGCGCTGAATTTCTTTATAAAATGACTAATTCTGCTACGATGTTCTTTTATGCCTATTTCGATACTAATAAACGCAATGTTTTGTAACATTTGTGATGTTTGTAAGATCAGTTAAACTTGTAGCGTTAAGGCTACATTGCGTTATCCCCAAGATGGATTAGCTACCCCGTATAAGATAGTCCCACACCCGGAGGGACAAGACGAGACGTGCTGACCAGTACGTTTATCGGTCGCCACAAACTCTTTTTAATATTAACATGCAGCCGTCATGTTGCTTTCAAAGGAAATTGACTTGACACTAATACTGTGAAGTCCTATTCACATACCTCGTGGTTCTTGACCTTCAACTATGGTAAAGGTCTCTTCCGATTCCAACATTCCTAGAGAGGATGAGCTAGATACTTAAAAAAGTGCATTAATTATTGCATATCCAAATTACTGCTTTATCTAGAGGTATGGGAAATATAGATATTCACCGTTTAAATTTGTTCAAATGCAAATTTTTCCAATTGTTGATGAAATCGAAATTAGCTTACTTAAAAGAATCTTATCAGCCCCAAAGCTGTAGGGATTGTTGTTATGCTCAGTGTTAAGAGGAAGATCTCCATGTGAAACACTGGTGGTGCTGAAAGTACGCAGAACACGCACCTCTATGAGTCCAAGGATATCCACCTCTCGATCAAGTTTACCCAGGAATAGGATTCTACATATCAGATCTGGAGTTTGAATGGGATTTATGAAACGGTCGCCAATGGACATTAATAGCATAATTAAATACAATTTATGAAGTTGGACGATGAAACCTGGATCTGTCATGAAATCGAGCTAAGACAGAAAAGTTACTCTTAGGATATTTCAATATCTTTAAATCTGCACAATTTCCACTTTTTAAGTTTTCCATTTGAATGCCTCCTCTATGGAAGTATTCCGTTAATCGTTTCGATTAATTTGGTTTATAAAAAGAGGTAAAAATTAATTTAAGTGGGAAAACTCACTTCCAAATTTGAATTTCTTTATCATAAGAATTAACCTATTCACATTCCCTGCATTAAATGAATCAGTATTAATATTGTATCTTATAAGATATCATAGTTTAATGCAATATAATTATTTTGAAATTTTAAGTTGCCAGTTATGTGATTGGCCCAATAGAGCTTGCATTTGAGCCAAAATTTGGACATTGTGTCTGCAAAGGTAACTATGCATATGACCCTTACGATGTGAATGCATATTACCATAACTTGGAGTTCTTGATCTTAAAGTATGGTGAAATGTCTCACCCCATGCCAAAATTCCAAACAAAGCTCAACTAAATACTAGAGGAATTACCTGAATTGTTACAATTTCAAATCATTGCTGCACTTAGATACAGAAATGCATTAATTTACCGAGCTAGATTAGAGCATCGGAAAAATATATATGCTATAATAATCCAAACGACACGAGTATGCACGGCCATATAAGGTAAATATGCTATGCTCTCTTCTCAGATTGCTAAATTTATGGTCAGAAAATGATTGGTTGTACTAAGAAGGTGAGTAATTCAACGTAGGAAGAAATTAATTCTGCAGATTTTTGATGAGAAAAAATTGCTGTTCTACGAGAGCAATCAGAACTTCAGCAGTTACGCCTAAACACAAATACTTCTTGACACATGATTTATTTCCGGATTCCATTCACTGAGTATCTTAGTTTGAATCTAAAAATCAGGAGAAGAATTGAAACTATTGAAGGAACAGGAGTACTGTGTATGCGAACACCTTTGACAGATCTCTTAAACGCCACCAAATGGCATTCTGTGAAATAAATTTCCTCACATCCCGCCTCTTCAGGTTTGATAAATTAGTCTTGAGCACAAAGCCCCTTCCCCAAACAATGGATTATTAAACAGTCTTCCCACTGCCGCGACCGTGAGCAACTGCTCATTTTTATGCCTCAAAAGATGGAACTCCAATAAAAAAGGAGAATTCGCCGTCATGTTAGTCACAGGCTGGGTCCGTGAGCGGCTTGATAAGCCTGAAGGGACGTGCGTGCGGCCCTTATGCAACCGCAGCCGGTGATGGTGAGGTGACAGATGAGACCCAGTTGTTTCTCCCCCATTTGTCGTGACCCTGAGTTGAACAGAGAACGTTCCAGTGCTACGCAGTGAATATAATTATACAAGAACGAAATATAATTGCAATTGATCTATCTAGGATGCGATTCTATGGGTAGTTATCCGTCACAAGCAGATAGACAATTCTGGTTGAAGATGGATGAACATACAAATTTCTAGATTTCCCTCATCTAAGCATGGACCTTAGTAGAGTTTATTGCTGTCGGTGCCTAAGCACTGGATATACGAGTAAAACCGTCATGTCTCCTAACAGCCTTCCATTCAATGGGTCTTTCTCTTGATAAAATGAGGTGATCACCCAACTATCTAATAACTCCCACAATTAATAATGATATTATGCAAAATGGAGAGCTCGTATTAAAAATGTAATTGCAATTGTTTAACATGTTTCTGCGAAAAGGACATCGACGCACATCACAGATAATACTCGTTCAATAATCACCTACACCTAAATTCTTTGCGAAGGAGCATCTGCTTGGGGTGTTTTGTATTAATGAGAGAAAGGAGGCAAAATGGAGTACCCTTATATGAACCTCTGAATTTCCCTTCTATTAATATCTGGATGGAAAATAACAGGATATCACCGCTAGCTGCCTATAAGAAACGGATATATTATTTTCATATCTCAGCTTCTAGAATTGAGTGGCACACTTGCCAAGTACAATAAATGTCGTAATTGTTTCTGATCGATAAATTTATAACCGCACCTCTAAGTCCAAGTTTGCCTTAGTATAAACACGCCTCTTGCATATTGTGGAAGATATTAACTTCCTCCTGTTAGACTAGTATAAAATGTCACGAGCACCGTACTTCGCTCTTATTTCTAGGTAACTATCAAAATTGCTAGTTTTCTCGAGGCTCACATTTTCACCTAGCATCAGATGCGTAGATTCTTTGTCTTCCATTTATTACACACGCGACAAACTAGATACTGGACAGTTTTTCACCCTCGCAGATCAGTCCACACACTTTAATCATTCAAAGTGTAAATATATTTGTTCAAACTGGGATCCAAGCCTTGAGGTGGTTGACTAGAGATTAAGGAGGATAAAGGCAATTGAGCTATAGTATATCCATTATGCTTAAATTGAAAAATTGATCTAGGCAGGCGACTGAGAAAACACCCGGGTTTGTACTTCTGTGTGCAGCTATTTGAGACCTCTTGCAGTGATAACATAAACAATGTCAGGTTTGCAATATACTGCTCCGCATGCATTGGTTTAACTTCTCCATCTTCACCGTGAGAGATCATTATTAGCAGTGATCATCAAAAATATCTAAATGTACTGCCTTAGGCAATTTTCAGTCTGTATTCCTTATCAACAAATGATGTTTTCTCCTTCACTCCAAAAACAGGTAAAAGAGTTTGAGTCATAAACCTTAAATCCAGCAATTGAAGTGTAGAACAAATTTACAAATCAACGAAAAACAAAAATAATTTCCTCGAAAAAATCATCTTTCCAAGATTTACATTTGTTAAATAGTAGTAATCCCCGGTGAGCCTGTAGTTGGCAGCTCACATTATCGTAAATATAATTACGTAACTATAAATGCGGTTATGTTTGTCACATTTCGCATTAGACAGCAATGAATCACAACTCTCTCAGTCTTGATGTATACGTTAGCATCTATCTCTCGCGCACAAAGCAACTAATACCTAATTAGACTCCATGCTCCGTTCGATCCAGCAAATCTTCGCCCGTTTGTTCGTGCGCGATATTTTATGTGAAGTACTATACTGCTTAACCATAACCGTTTTCAGACAATTTCACAGTATCCAGACATAGTCCACCTGCTCGTCCTCCTTTGACTTTGCAGTGACTGGGCTATCAATAAGAGATTTTTGCTCCAAGGTCTGCGCTGGTCACCTAATACTTTGACAAATATTCTAGATTCAATTTAGTGATTTGTTTCTATTCATGAAAACCGATCTTATTTTAACTTTTAATTAACGACAAGGAACGTATCCTTTCCGAGGTCTCCTTGGCCCATCTGCGGTAACCTTTACTGCCTCTAAATATATTCCAATCCCGCCTCTAAGGTTAGCGTCAAAATATGAAAAACAGAAGGAATTAAAGGTGGCATGGTTGGACTAGCCATGTTTTCTTAAGAGTTAAAAAATACTACGACTGGCGGATTTTCGTAGGTGGCCATTCACTATTTCAACAACTGATTAAATAATTTGGTCTATAATAAGTACGTTAGTTTGTGATCAGTCTGAGCCACTGGCAAGCTTTATATACTAATTAGGATTTGTGGCTGCCCGAATTTCATACCTAGGAATAGTTTTCAATCCCTTGCCCAGAAAGTCATTTAAAAGACCGAAAGTGTTCAACGACGTCTAGTTTGAATTTTTTCAACAGGCTACCACGATCAACGCAAGTTTTTCGAGTTGGACGACCAGATTGGCTCAGAGATGTTGGATGTTGCAGGTGACTCAATCACCCTCAATCCCCCCAGTTACCCATCTCCCCAACTACACAACTGGACGATAATGGAGTGAATGGGCATCGGTGGCCAGCTTCCTCCTCAGCCACCCACACCACCGGTGACAGATGCCGTGATGTCCTGAAACCTTGGAGACAACTGATGTGTGTTTGCGTCTCCTCTCAACTCCGGCCAATGTAAATAAGCATCCATGATTACTTAAATTCGATAGGTCCAAGTTACGCTAATTTTCACAAGACCTATTTTACTCCTTTACCTAACACCAGTATTTTTTAGATGTATTTTCATAATGGTTATATTCTTCGCAAATAATTAATGCCCTAGAATCAATGATAATGTGTTCCAAATACCTGAGTGAGGCTAATTCATTCATTTTTCAAACTTCTTTGCAATTTCAGGTTGTTTTTTCAGATATGCAACCAGTTTTGAGATTTGTTTTACTTAAAGTTAAATGTTAAGAGGTTGATATAGTTAAGATGAGAATTTTATCCAGTAAAAATTGTCACGGAAGAGGTTATATAATAGAGTCAATTCAAAATATAATCCACTTAAATAATACCTCCACGAATATCTTCGATAATCTAAAGCATTCAGATTAAATTGTGTTCATTATAATAGCCACTTCTGAGCGGTAAGAACGATTTTATTTGGTTGCATTTGAAAAAAATCGATCGAGATCCCCCTTAAAAGTATGGTATGACTGAAATTACAGATGAGTTTATTTATAACATACTTCTATCCATGTCGGAATCTTTTTTGGGCTGAAGTATTGCTGGGTAAAGATGTCGATCCATGGACTTATTGGATCGGTATCCCAATCCTACTCACCAATGGAGTAAGTAGGTGAATTGATTCGGAAAAAAATTCGCTAAAACACTTCAGACATTTAACAGTGGCTCATTAGTGTTGTCGTTGGAAGTTTGCTTTTTTAAGGTCATTGATGAATCTTCTCTGTCTTTGCACTTCAAATATTGTTTAAAAGCAAAAATACATTTAATTTTTAATTTTTACACTCTGAGAAGGAGTTATCAGGAATCTAATACTAACTGACAAATTTATTAAATTGAAGAAGAAGATGCATAATATGATGAGTTAAATGGGAATTTCATATGTTTGCTGGTAATATTTTTAACTAACACGGCAGAAGTAACTTAATACCCCTTGTGTAAAAATGTTATAAGTCTGTGGCGGCCTTGGAAAAGAACAGAACTCGCTGAATCCGGTCAAGTGAACTGGAATCACGCACGCTCTCCTCTAATAAATTCTCTGGGACGCACGTCTCCACTTCTCCCTCCGGGAGTGGGACCACCTTATACGGGGTAGTTAATCAATCTTGGAGAGAACGTAAGTGAAGCCAATTCCACTACTTGCCTATAAACAGGCCACAGCAATTGCCGCAATAGGGCAAACAGAATAACCATATATGAAAACATTGCTTTTATAGTCTCCAGCAACCATGGTCTTACTCATATAAGGGCCTGATTAAAAGCGCCCAAGTCGATAAGTGATTAATACATTTATTGCTGCTAGTTTCATGTTCTCTTCACTTGCCCTCAAATGCAGCTCTCACGATTAAATCCTTTTAATGTAATTTGGAAAAACGGGACTCAAATTTTTTGCAATATGGTTTGTTCACCTTCCATTATTAAAGCTTAATATAAGTAAGAATTATTTGAAAAGAAATCACAAATAAGACGCTCGTTTAATGTAGGTGGAAGTGCTAGAACCTGCCATTAAAGTTCACGATAATCTGGTTATAACGCACAGAAAATAACTTTGACCTATGTTTTCTACTTTGAAGATCACAGTAGCACTCATTTTTAGCAAGGGAGATGTCAAGCGTTAAATCTCGTAGATGTAAAAGGGAATTTCAGCTAAATACGATATTTTAAAAAATTTTAAAGTTTAAAGAAATTTAGCTTTGAATACTGTTTTGAAGTTTATTATTAATTTTTCTCAAAAAAAATCATGAATTCGACTCAACTTCACTCAGATGCTTCAAGACTCACTTCAAGCGTATGGGTCCAAGTCGACAAGAAGTCTTTTTGACGATTGATCATTGATAAAATGCATTTAAATCACCATCATACGAAACTTAGAAGGCTCAAAAACGGCATGGAGGTTGAGGAGTATCCTGGCACTTCCTGGATGGAGAAGACAGGCTCACCAACACGCAGCTGCTCAATGCTTGCCCCGAGGTGTGGTTCACTTGCCAGTCAACTGGACAGTCCACCGACGCCTGCTTCCTCGTGGAAGTTGAAGAAGATCCCGAAGGGCATTGGGGCGTTAGTGGTTTTGAACTGTAGCACGTACGAGCCGTCCACAAAGGTCTCTACGAACTGTAATTGAACTGTTCAACTACTGGACCTGTATCGCGAATCAATGACCGAGGCGCCTCCCCCACCTTTCTACTATGAAACTTCAACTGCGTCTGCACCGAGGGTGTGGCTGCGTCGGTAGTGATGGCCCGGGTGGCAACATGGGAATTATACAAGTTGCTTCCACCTCGTTAACAGTTAATGCACCTGCATTATGGAAGGTAGCTCGTTTTGCCGACTGAAACTTCATCCTCAATGTCCACATATTCCTGTCCTTGATACAATGTCAAGGCCTTCAGAGAATCAGCATTGCTAAGGCAATTTTCTTCTCGCAATGTATTCGCATTTGCTTCCATCTCCCTCTCAGCCCTTTCCGGCTTAACCAACACCACCTCCTCTGTCGTTGTCTGCGTCTTCGTCAGAGTTCCTGACCGATCATTGTGAGCACGTCTCCTTTGTCTAGACATTCGCTTTTTGATACAGAATTGAGGTTAAGGCGTCTTCGTCACCACGCCTGCCCACCTTAACAAGTGCGTATTTTTATATGCCATCTACGACATTTCGTATGACTCCCCTATTGGCTTACAAGCGGATCTCTTCGTCTCCTCGGATTTAAGGCGCCTCTTCTTATGACATACTATCCCTCTTTTTCCACTAGGCAAAGCAACTGTCGAGTCTTTCCTTCTAGTTTTAGATTTAGGAAATAGTGTGGCTTTCGTTGCGTCCTCTCTTTCTCATCGATGAGGGCTCTGATGTTTGCTAACAGCAGATTTTCCAGATGCAGGGTCCTCATTTCATCATTAACGCCAGCCCGAGTAAACAAATTGCATTCAAACCTTTTGACCGTTAACTCTGATGAGTCAGTGGTTAATGATGTTTTATGATCACTCGACCAATGGCAGGCGACTTTTGGAGCCGAGAACGTCTTAAGTAGTCAGCGACCGACTGCTAGCTTCATAAGGGTGCTTTGCCACTTAGACGTAAGCTGTTATTGCTGTTGTTCGCGAGCAAGGAAATTAAGTAACACCTGATTTGAAAGATTTTGTCTAATTTCAGAACTATGGATTTGTGCCATCTGTTGAATGCAAAAGAGCGACGAAGGACTTACGAGGAGTTTTGATTGATAGAAGAGGAAGAAGTTAAGCAGCGGGAGGGGGAGAAGGAAAGGAAATGAGGGATTTAGGAGAAGTATTCACTACAGTGCACAAACGCTTGAGGAGCAGTGGGCTCTTTCGAAACCTAGCCCCACACCACAACCCCAGCAGCAACCGCAGCCGCAGCACGAGAGGATATAGAAGGCGCATCCTTACAAGGTGTCTCGTCGCGCTCTCTTCTTTTGGCATGACCTACGTGTTAATGATGAGGCCGGTTTTAATGATGAAGAAAGGCCCTGCATCTGGTTATTCTGCTGCTAGCAAACCTCAGCGCCGTCATCGAGAAGGAAGAGAGGACTCAACGACAGCCTCATTATCTCTAAAACCTAAAATTGGAAGGAAATACACGGCAGTTGATTTGCCTAGCAAAAATAAGAGGGATAATCTGTCATACAAAGAGGAGCCTCAAGGCTTGCGTAATGCCAATTCTACTCATAATTGCTAGCCGAGGCAAGCATCAAGTAAAATCGGCGACGGCGAAGATAAATGTGAGGCGGAAAGACATATTATAAATGCTTCTTAGAAGAATTGAGATGAATTAAGAGTTGACCAATAATCGCATTAAAAAGGAGACATCAAACCCTGCACAAGAATTCCCGATATTGGGTCCCGGCATTTGGCGCGATGTTCCTACGCATCCTCTTCATTCTCAAAATCATGAAGAAAGAGACGAAGAGATCCGGCACAAAGCCATTAGGGAGGTCGTACGAAATGTCGCAGATGGGATGGAAAAACTCCCACCTGGAAAGGTGGGCAGGAATGATGAAAAGAATGCTTATCTCAGTGGAGAATGCCATAAACTCGAATCTGTACCCACAAGTGAATGTGGAGACAAAGCATACTTGTTCCCCATGATCGGTAGGAAAGAAACCGTTGAAAGGTCCAGCAGGCAGCACTTTGAAGAAGCGGAGGAGGAAATTGTTCAAATTTCCCGCGTCGACACCATTACAGCTGCAAAATCCCATCGTCGAAAGAGACAGAGGGAAAACAGTCAAGGATGATGAAAAAGACGACAGTGGAGAAAGCGCAGGAAACGACGCAGGAGAAAGAGGAGGTGGATGGGAGAGGGAGATCGAAGTTAATGTGAATCCAATGAGTGAAGAAATTGGCCTAAGAAACACTTCTTCTGAATGGGAGGAGTGTCGGCTGCGGAATTTGTGCCATCTCCACTAGCACTTGCTTTGGCATCACAGCAACTGCAGCTATGGCATCTGTCATTTGGATTTCCTTCACACATCGACTAACAACCTCAGTAAATGCCAATCATGCCACAGCGACATCTGCAGCAGCAGCAGATGCCATACTTTACCCCAATGCATCCAACGTCAATGTGCCATTATCCGAATATGTTCAGCTTCCATAAATCCGTGGCCTGCTCTATCGCTGATGTCCATTGGATCACCTAACCATACACCTACTTCCGGCCGATTGTAATCACTCAGGTGTCTTTTTGATCATCTACCAATATAGCTTTATCCAGCCGATGGTCAATTTTGACAACTCCCATTTTCACGAATCTATGTAAACCAACGATTTGTGATAACATTTATTTAGCTATATGAAATTATGTTCCCTCTCCCTCGGTTGATGGTTCGGTTTGGTCATAAGTTGTTATTTTTTTGGCCAATGGACAAATTTTATAGTTGGAAGTTTTTCCTTCCCACTGATTCGTACTTGTCCTAGTAATGTCCTTATTATTCCCATCAGACAATTCATTCTTTGAAATGACAATTAGTGCAGCATTGCAATACCCAACTTGGATTTTATATTCTCTTCTCTTGAGGAGTTTGCGTGCTTGGTCATCATTCCTATGCATCTCATTAGGATTTGCTCTTGTCCTGTTTACTCTTCTGGTTTACAAACATTTAATTTCAGTAAGATATTGAAAGGCTTTGATGCCTTTTTATTCTTATATAACCCGTATATCTTGATTTGACCAATAAATATGAAATCACGTACTATTCATTGGTTTTGTAAAGAAGGCATTTAAAACATTTCCTCACGTTGTCCACCAACAGCTAAAAGTCATTTGTATTAGATTATCACTTCGAAATGCTATGAAATGTCTGATTATTGAGAATCCTTCAAAATAATAGACGTAAGTATGCACCATCCAGGATCGGTTTGACGGACTTCAAAGACAGATATTGTCGAGTTTCATATATTTATAAAAGCCGAATAATTGAACTTGTACGGACAACAAGAAATTCAGTGAACATTTTTTCACACATCCGTTTCTTTAAACAAAGGACCTTCATAGACTAACACAGTATAATTGAACTGTTCAGATGGAAATACTTGGGTTCAATTGACGGACGTGTTTCATAAACAACCAAATTCACACCATTATATGACATCAAAATCTTTTTATTTTGCACTTTCGAAATGATATCACAGGTAGCATGGAACATTGCACCGCTATGAAATGGGCATTTAAATTACCAAAGCGGTTAGAAAAAACCATGTCCGATTTCAATCTTAGAAGAATGAATCACTACGGCATCAACGAAGGAAAGATTCAATGGAAGTCCTGATTAATAGGGGCAATAATTTTTACCTTTTTATTGACGTTTGTCATTTTGTTCAAATTGATAAATATTTAAATAACGATAGAAAACCTGTATTTCCATAAATACAGATCAATAGTTTTAACGGTGAGTCAATAATGAATGGTTTTATAAATCGTAGTCAAATACATCGAAATGACGGTTTCTGCTTATATAAACGTCAAAACCAGTCATGTAGTGACTTCTATATTTGTTGGTTTTAACTAGAAGATGCCTTTTTTATCACTGCAAAAATCTCCGTCTAGCATTTGTAACAGCTAGATGGTAAAATATTCAACTTCGCCTCTGAAGGTAGCATTAGGGAGTCGAAAACTGCAGATGAGGCATTGTGTTGAACATATTCGATTCGGGGAAAGATTGAAATTCTGACAGGCATTTCGACTGATGTGAGACTGGATGTGCCCTTTGAATAACCGTCAAGGAAATGCCCTCACAACTTGGATATTCATGATCACTTATGTTCAAAACTCAAAAGGAGTTAAAACATAGTTTATTGGAATGGCGATAGAGTATCCCGAAAATCCTGGAACTAAAGTTGAAGAAGTGTAAATAAGTAAGGTATTGAGGCGCCTTAAAGGTCCCATGGTTTATGAACAGCAGTGGTAGATGCAGGATGCGTCCTGTTTCACCTAGTGCAGAATTCACCACCGCATTATTTGGAAATTGTGTATGATGATTCGAGAAATAAGATGGGTTTCCTGACTTTTGCTTCATTAAACTACCTCATGTTTTTCTATGGAATTCTAAGAATTCCTCACCGCTTAGGTCTGAAAAATTCCTCAGGAGCATCTCAAAGACAACTTGCGGAGCTTGAAAACGTAGTTGAGATGTTCATTGGCAGGAATGCAAACTAAATGAAGAATTATTCTTTACACTCAAAATAAACAACCTCTGTTTATTCCCTTTTGCCAACACCACTTACGAAATCAGTTCAGCAATAATCGCAATTTATCCAAACAACATATGAACGAAGCCTTTCTTTTCATTTTTGGCCATTCTCGTGACGCTTACCGACTCCGAATCATGATTAAAATTTGTCCTTAAATTTAATCTTTTCCTCTTTTTTGCTTGAATAAATAGCGCTTCTGCGGTAACAGTTTCTTTTCGAGTTGTAAGGGTGATCACTAAGAACAATTTTGGGATGCTTTAAGTAAACAGTGAAGGTGATTTACTGTATTTAGTCATGAAATGAATATACAACATTTAGACTACTACATGATTTACACTCACCGATTTTAAATGGGTATGTTTGATGAGGATCCTGCTTCAACGAAAGGCAACTTTGAAAGTGTTTCTTTCAAAAATGCTATAAACTTTGTCGTTTCTCCACCCCTCTTTCAGTATAATTAATAAGGTTACGTCCCAATTCAACGTAAAAATCTTGAAATA
>JAQIVA010000114.1:0-12342 GCA_034697525.1 Lithobius microps | reverse complement strand
CCTTTACACGCTCGGCTATTGGGGATTGTTGAAGGGTGATGCTTAAAGTTGGTATTTAAAAGATTAGAACAGGTTGGGCGGACAATAGGCTAGTGGATACAAAGGCTTAAGAAGATGCTGTAACACAAAGAGGGAAAGGAGTGCAGGTGTAGAGAAGGGGGGAGAAGGGGGTGTGGTCGTGACGTCAGGGCTGTCTGTCTGGACTTGTCTTGTAGGCTAAGGGACTTAGAGCAATATTTAAAATTAAAACACAGTCTCGCTTTTGGACTTTGAAGAAAATTCTCAACATCAGTCAGAATTTAAGGTGTTCTCAAATAGTAACTTTGAAGAAAAAAATTTAAAAAATAAAATAAAATGCAATAAAAACCAGAGTGTGGGTTGCGTTTAAAATCATAGTGGAGATGGCATCAGACTTGAGCAGACTTTATTACGATGTGGGAGAGCCAGGAAGTTTTGGTGGGGTGGAAGGTTTGCAGAGAGCCGCCAAAGGGATTTCTAGTGCTGCTGCTCTGCGTGATTTTCTTAAAGGTGAGAGGGCCTACACGCTTCACAAGCCATTACGAAAAACCTTTCCTAGAAACAAAACGATTTCTTGGGGCATTGACTATTTGTGGCAGGCAGATTTAGTGGACATGTCGTCGTTAGCAAAACACAACGAAAAGCAAAAGTTTCTGCTCACAGTCATTGACGTGCTGTCGAAATATGCGTGGGTGGTTCCTTTAAAAAATAAAGAAGGTGGCACAGTGGTGGAAGCTTTTCGCAAAATATTTAATGAAGGACGAAAGCCTAGTAAACTTAATACGGACATGGGGGGTGAATTTGAAAATAGAAAGATGCAGGCTTTTTTAAAGAAAAATAACGTCATTTTTTACACTGTGAAAGGAGAGAAAAAAGCTGCGGTGGCGGAGCGTTTTAACAAGACGTTGAAGGGGAGGATGTGGAGGTATTTCACGCACAAAAACACTCTTAATTATACTAAAGTGCTGAAACAACTCGTTCGTTCGTACAACGAGTCTTTTCACAAGAGTATAGGCATGAGACCCGTAGATGTTAATCAGGAAAATGAAGCAGAAGTGAGAGAGAGGTTGTATGGTATAGATGTACTGAAACCCCCTCCCCTACCAAAGTATAAATATCAGGTGGGTGATAGAGTTCGCATCAGTAAGCTTAAGACCACGTTCGAGAAATCATATCTTCCTAATTGGACGGAAGAAGTGTTTACTGTAGTTAGCAGGATTCCTAGGAGACCAGCCGTTTATAGAGTCAAAGACGACGGAGGAGAAATTATTGACGGCACATTTTACGAAGCCGAGTTGCAAAAAGTAATTGAATCTCAAAACGATCTCTATATTGTAGAAAAAGTACTAAAACGTCAAAAACGCAACGGAGAAAACCTTGTGTTTGTCAAGTGGCAAGGTTATCCCAAATCTATGAACTCTTGGATTCTTGCATCCTCTCTAGTCAAATTACAAAAGTAATAGAAGAAAAAATATGGAGAGCTTTTACGTCACTTTACCTTCTAACGTTAAGAACGGAGGTACGCTGTCACGTTATTTGACTCAGCTACCGTACCAGCTAGAGTTGCCAGGGAAATGGGAAGTAGCGCTCACGGAAATGTTTATCCCTCATTCTTGGTTTAATATCGACGAAAGTAACAATGATTTGGAATTTTTTGAAGGGACGAGACAAGAGGGGATGCCCCCCACTACCCCCCTCTCTGACAATATCTCAACCAACAATTCGTGGCGTTACAATAAAAAATCCCGGACTAGTGGTGAAACAGACGTGTACAGTCACGTTAATCTTACTTCTAACAATTTATCAAAGGTTAAACTACCTTCGGGTTATTACGAAAGTATTGCTGTGGTCGTTGACACTATTAAGCAGGTCCTTACCCCTTTAGCCAACCAAAACATTCAAATTGTTAAGAATTTTAGTGGTACTCTTACGATTAAAACTGAAAATGAGGCCTGTCTAGTGTTGAACGAAAATTTGGCACAGATGTTGGGTTTCACAACGTGTTATTTAAAAGGCGATGTAACGGGTCGTTATTCTGCTGACGTTAAGAATGGGATGTACAATGCTTTAGTTTACACAGATATCATTTTACCTCAAATAATTGGCGACGTGCAGGCTTCTGTTCTGAAAGTGCTTCCTCTCGACGGAAAACACGGGAAGCTCATGGTATTTCGTTTTCCCTCACCAGATTACATCAGTATTACTCGATCGACCATTTCAATGATTGAAATTGACATTCGTACAGATCATGGCGAACCGATAGTATTTCAGCACGGGAAGGTGTTATGTAAACTTCATTTTAGGCCCTGCACTGGTTGAGTCAAGATGTATACTCCTTACGTCTCCGATCCCTCTCTCTACGTTAATTATTACCTTGATCAGGCCGGTCACGGTAATGGCACTTATTATAGAGGGAGTAGAATGCAAAGGGGATATGGCATCGGCAGCATTTTTGGAAAACTTTTTAGATTTGCCATGCCTTTATTGAAAAGGGGTGCGATGCACGTTGGGCAAGCCTTGGCTAGAACGGGTGCTAACGTGGCTACGGATGCGGCCTTGGGTTCGGACCTCAAGGACAGCGCTAAAACTCATTTTAAAAGTATGGGCAAGGATCTCATTAAAGATGCCGCTGGCTATGTCAAAAGTCAGGTGGGGGATGGTGCGGTTGGGAAGAGAGTTAAAAGGAAGCGTTCGAGTAGTAAACGTCATAAGAGCACCAGACGCAAGAGGAGTAAGTTAGACATTTTTTCCTCCTGAGACAATGGCTTTACTTCATCACAAGTCGGACGAATGCTGCAAGAGCGAACTCGATATTTTTGCTGTCCCTCCCACGCAAACGCAAATTCAGAAGGGGTCGTGGATTACTTATTTGCCTACGGCTAACATTACCGATGCGGGACCCATAGAATTTCAAATCCCACCTTCTGCCGAAGCTATTGATTTGAGCAATACTCAACTGTATGTGAGGGCAAAAATAACCAAAGCCGACGGCAGTGATTTAGACGACACGAGTGCGGTGGCTCCTTGCAATCTGTTTTTTCAGTCGCTGTTTTCTCAAATTGATGTTTTTCTGTCCGACAGACTAATTAGCGGCGGAAGTAACACGTATCCTTTCAGGGCGTATTTGGAATCGCTTTTGAATCATGGGGAAGACGCAAAGAAAAGTTGGTTAGCCTCTGAACTATGGGTGGACGATACGCCGGGCAGACTCGACAACCTATACCCCCTCCCTGCCCCTCCCGATGCTAAACAGAACGAGGGATGGAGCGCTCGCCGCAAGATTGCGGAAAAATCAAAGAGTATTGAAATGAAGGGTGGTCTACACATTGATTTACTTCACCAAGACCGTTACCTGTTAAACAATACTAGTTTGCGTTTTAGATTTTTAAGAAGTCCTAATGCCTTCAGTTTGATGTCGTCGGAGGCTGATGCTGGTTATAAAGTAGAAATTCAAGAAGCTGTCTTAAGCATACGTAAAGCTACCTTGTCCCCTGCCGTTCAGATTGGTTACGCTCAAACATTGCAAAAAGCTTCCGCAAAATATCCTCTTACTAGAGTAGACGTAAAGACTTTTTCCATCCCTAGCGGTACTTTGAATGTAAATAAAGACAACATTTTCTTAGGTGCACTGCCACGCCGCATGGTGGTAGGAATGGTAGACTCAGCCGCTTTCAATGCCTCATACGCCAAGAACCCATATAATTTTCAACATTTTAATTTGGGATATCTTGGAGTTTACATCGACGGGGAGCAGGTGCCATTTAGACCCCTCGAACCTAATTTTGACGAAAATAGATACATTGAAAGCTACCTCACCTTGTTTACCTGTCTTGAAAAAAGTAGCAATGGAATAACTAGGGAGGCGTATCCAGGAGGTTTTACTTTATGGGTTTTTGACTTTACCCCCGATCTGTGCTGCTCCGACCATCTCAATTTAATTAAGCAGGGTAATTTAAGAATTGAGTTGCGTTTTAGGAAGGCTCTAGCAACTTCTGTCAACTGTATAGTGCTAGCAGAATTTGATAATATGCTAGAAATTGATCATAATCGTCACGTAGTGTACGACTATACTTCGTGATGGACACGCAAGACATTTTGAAGAGTTTGCTGCAGTGCCGTTCGACCCGACGTTACGTTAAAGGTGTATTCCCAGCCGACCATCTCCCTCAATCACTAAAAACTTATCCTGCAGTATTAGTGTGTAATACAGATGTGAGCACACAACCAGGCACACATTGGACAGCTTTCTATCTGCCTGGAAAAGGACAGCCTGGTGAATTTTTCGACTCGTTTGGACGTCCACCAGAATATTACTCACCTTATTTCGTCGAATTTTTGGAAAAGCATTGTTCACGTTGGATTTCAAATGATCAGCCAGTGCAATCAAGCCGTAGTTGGGCGTGCGGTGCGCACTGTTTGTTTTATTTAAAGTTACGAGCCAACGGAATTACTATGAAGAACATCATCAGTCGTTATTATAGCAAAAATCGCCTTCTTAACGATGAGTTGGTTGTCAATAAGACACACGTTACCTTGTGTTCACCTAATTACTGTAAAAAAGTACAAACATGTATACCTATTGTAAGATGAGAAAAAAAGAATAAAAACTATTGCTACAAAAAAGAAAAAAATTTGTATTTGCGTATTTTGTTTTATTGCATGTTATTTTGTTAAGTTACAATTAATATTTTTGCCAAGTTTTGTACAATTTCTTGTAAGGATTGTCGTTATATGATCTCAGAGTCTTCTTGCGTGGCGTACTATTTTTAGTGACAGACGATGACTTTATTCCTGTGCGAGGTTTTCTTTTTAAAGGTGCTTTCTTAATTTTCATGGCATCTATTCCCCGTTGTAAATGTTGCCATCCTAGGGGTCTTGAGATATCGCCAGGAACGAGGTAATCGTTCAAGAGTTCGCCTATACTTGAACCAGGGACAATTTTGTTACGGTACATTATTTCTCCTTTAGGCCCCCACGATAAAATTTCTGGATTAGCTTTCATTTTATCGATTAAATCTGTCAATGTCTCCGTATCTTCGGGTCGACATTTTTTGTAAATGTCACGTTCGACGTCTAGTTTAACTGTAGTATCATCTTCTTCATCGTCGGAAGAAAAAGACGGGGGAGCAGAATTGACAACAGTTTGTAATGTAGATTTAGAAACGGGGAAATCGGTAGGCCTACTACGCTGATAAATGAGATATCTCCTTAACACTTGCTGATATTGTTCGGCTTTGGTATGAGGATCTAAACTGGTATCGTTTAATAAATCGGCCATTTCACTGTCTAGTGTAGCAACAGTTGTACCGTAAGGTTTAGGTTTAGGTGCACTCGTTACATTATGCGTTACATGCAATCTATCGGCTGGTACTAAAGCCATTTTTTGAAATGAACTCATTTTTTTTTTTAAAAATTTTTTTTCTTAAAAATTTTATTTTATCTGAGTCCAAGGATACCTCCTAATACCGGTGCCAATACGGAAAGTAAAGGGCCAATAAAACCTCCCTGCTGTGTTAGAATGCGTTGTTTCTTGCTCAGTTTCAGACGCCTATCTGCCAATTGTCGCAAGGGACGTCTGTATTTACCGAGTCTACGCTTCTGTCTATTTGACAAATTGACATTTCCGTTCAAAACATTCTTGCAACATTCGCAAAGAGAATAAATAACATCTTTACCGCCAGCTTGCAGTATAGTTTTCCTCCGCTTGGGCGAGGCTCTCAGTAATAGCTTCAAGAGTGGTGCTGAGCGGCGCAAGCGAGGAGAGAGACCCATGTTGTCGGTTCCGCTGTCTATGCTTTAAATGCTTGGAATTGTTTTGTCTGGTGTTAATGTACACTTTAATGTCATCGTTCAGTGGATGTTGTATGTACAAGAAACTTTCGACATCCAGCACAAAAAGAGCAATAGCGTACAACACCACGAAAGCTACACTTAAACCAATTCCCACCTTTTTTTTAACGCTAAGCCTAGAAGAAACGCTATTTCCTGACATAGACATATTGCTGCTCGTGAGGTAGTATTCCCGTCCGTAGTCTGTGCTGTTCTGAAGTGGTTTGAGTAAAATCAATCATTAAATACCCGTGAGCTTGAGCCGTTGCATCGGCGTAGGCTTCCATTAAATACTTACTTTCACCGGGGTACACTTGTCTAGCAAGGTACATTATTTGAGCTTTTTCTCTGGGATTCTTAAACAGAATCAAGTAATGAGCGTTTAAACTTATAGTTCTGCTTTCTTTACCTTTGAAAAATAAGTTTTGTACTAGGAACATCACTGTTAAGTTGCGATGATGAGAACCTTTAGTAAATAACTTTGCTACTGTATCTGTATCTTGATCCATTAAATCGTCGAGAACTAATAAATTACTCTCTTGAGGTGAAAAGCTATTGTAAAGATCATTAGGCAAGCCTTCTATCCAAGTTATTTCTGGTATTAGAGTTTCTAACTTTGTATAGGCAGGTTGAAATTCGCCATAACACCAAACTATTCGATTAAACTTTTCAGTGAACATTTGATTTCTATGTTCTAGTAATTGAGAAACAAGAAATGTCTTACCAGATTGACTAGCGCCGGCTAAAAGTATGTTACATGGTACTTTAAGTCTAGGATCAAAATTTGCATCCATGTTTTCTAGTCAAAGGTTAAAGTTAAACTGAAGCATGCTTACTTATCTCACTCTAATTATTAAGAACCAAGAAAGTGTTGTTTCATGTTTTAAAAAAAAATGTGCAATTTTATTTACAAGTCAAATTTTACAAATCAAGTCAGTTCAGTTTAGGCTATATACAATTCAAGTCAACTGAAGTTACTAGTTAGGCTATATACAAGTCAATTTTCAGTTTAGGCTATATACAATTCAAGTCAAGTGAAGTTAGGCTATTATTATTATTATTGACAGTCAATTGCTAAAGTGTAATATATACAAGGGTTAACAGTCGGTTGCTATTTTATACAAGGGTTAACAGTCGGTTGCAAAATATATACAAGGGTTAACAGTCGGTTGCTATTTTATACAAGGGTTAACAGTCGGTTGCAAAATATACTATACAAGGGTTAACAGTCGGTTGCAAAATATATACAAATGCGAGAACTGAATTTCAAATCAGCTAGCCTTGGCTAACCTAATAATATTCGAAAAATACAAGACTGATTTAATTTAGGTTAGGTAAAGTTCGAAAGATGTATTTAGTTTAAAGTCAGGCGGGGTACAGTTCAGTTTGTCATCGTAAATGGTTAAAGCAAGTGTCAAAACAGTAAGTAGTTGCAGCTCGGGGTACAGTTCAGTTTGTCATCATAAAATGGTTAAAGCAAGTGTCAAAACAGTAAGTAGTTGCAATTCGTGGTGCAGTTAGGATTGTCGTCATCATAAATTGTCAAAACAAATGTCATAAACAGTAAGCAGTTTCAATTCGTGGTACAGTAATTCAGTTAGTCGTCATCATAAATTGTCAAAACAAATGTCATAAACAGTAAGCAGTTTCAATTCCAGGTACAGTAATTCAGTTAGTCGTCCTCATAAATTGTCATAACAGGTGTCAAAACAGTCATCAATTACAATTCCTAGGTGCAGATCAAGGTCGCAAATAAAAGTTACAACTGAATGTTGCACTAATTCATAAAGTAATAAGTAAAACAGGGCGGTCAGCAGCAGGTTACAAAGTAATAAACAAAAGCACTAGGCTATACAACAAACTAAAATGTTGTACTAATTCATAAAGTAATAAGCAAGATAAAATAAAAGTTACAACTGAATGTTGCACTAATTCACAAAGTAAAAGCAAACAGGTCAGTGTGCAGCAGCAGGTTACAAGTTTCAAGTAGCAAACAACACAATAAATAAGCAAACAGTGTAAGTGAGCAGGAGCAGGTTACAAACAGATTTAAAAAAAAAAAATGTTTAGCCCTTAAAGCCGTACGGTTTGGTTTGAAAGGCAGGAAGTAGAACATTCTTATCGTATGTAAACCTGTAGGTTTTGTGTGACATTACATTTGTCATCTGCCCAGTGACCTTACATCTTTTAATGGTTTCTGCTGGAATGACTACACTGTCATCTTTTCTCGAATTAACAATGAAATCATGCATAACGTCATAATTCAACAATTGAGAGGTTCTGTAAGATTGCGTAATACCACGTACTTTCCAGTCAGGTTTGCCATTTGTTAGCCTGTATCCATAATTTTTAGGACCAGCGGACACATATTCAACAATGCTTACGTCTGGACCGTAACCAGCTAATTCATTCGTCAACATGCCCAAATAATCTGAAACGTCGTCGGCTAACGGATCATTGTCGGAAGGATGCTGGTAAATGATACTGTCGGTGTCACAGTACAACCCCCCCTCCCCCACTTTTTCTAGGTAGTTGTACAGGTGGAGACGGGCTAGAGAAGTTGTGAAAGCAGCAATGACCACGTTGGTCTGAGCAGATTCAGGCACAAACTCAGAAGTAAAACTGTAGCTTACTAGTAAAGTCTCGCTGTTTACAATCTTTACTTGTGAAATAGAAAACTCCTTACTGTTTAGAAGTCGTTGCCAGTCACGGACACTTGTCACATATTCTGTTTTGGTGAGGTTGTCCCTCATCCCGTAACGGCCCCAAAACGAATTTAAACAAAGCTTGGCAAGGCTTCTCAGGCCCGGATTGGGTTGTATGGCGGCAGGGTCTAGCTTGACTTTTTCGGTGGCTTCAAACTTTGCACGATATTCAGCTTCGAGGAGGGGGTCACCTTGCGTCCAGGCTGGATAGCCTGAGGCTTCAGTCTTCATTTTAAGAAAAGTATTGACATATTCGGTGAATAATCCCTTAGTAGTGGCTGTCTCCTCGGCTGAAGCATCAAACTGCCAAATCTCGTAGGTCTTGAGAAGGGTGTAGCCTTTGCTTAGGGCGAATGCAAGCTCGGGCGTACACCAAGTTCCCTCGATGGCTCTCTCTGCTGCAGAGTGATGGCAGTCTGTTTGCTGGCGGGTGTCGGCACATGTAAAGCAGAGCGCAAAAAGGAGCTTCCCGTGGCTGCGGAGGGGGGGACAGGGTAGCGCAAGTCTTGAGGGGGAAGCACGAGTCCGTAGAAAAGACCGTAGTGTGTGGTCTGGTCAAATTCGACGCCAAGGATGGTCCGGGGGTGTCCTATGGGCATCTTTCCGTCTCGATTGACGTAAGGATACATCGAGGTGACGTCCTTGTATGAAATAGTGTGTCTAGGTTGCGCTTCAGCATACAAGGCCATGGCGTTGGTTCTACCACCGTAGAAAGCATTGCGAGGTTTAAGCGGGGGCTTGATGTCTGTAGTCTTTAGAAAGGCTTGAAGGGCAGGATTGCTTTTCTTCTCCGCTTCAAAGTCGGCTTCCCATTTGATGCGTAAGGTGTAGCCACTGCTTCTAATGTCCTCTTCCCTGTCCAGCGTACGTGCGTATAGCTCACCCATGGTGGTCTTTAGAAGGGGGTTGTAGGTGGAGGAGGGGTAGAGGGACGGATTGCCGTGGTAGAAATTGCCATGGAATTCCAGCACAGTCTTGGTTGCCGCATTGTAGCCGTCGACGTAATACCTCCCGATCTTCTACTCCCCGCCGTTCCTCGAGTGCTTGAATTCTAGGCCTGTGCGATGAGCCTCCCACCTGATCCACTGCTGGGCTGACAGACTGTCCTGGCGAGGGCCGTTTGCTTCGCTTAGTACAGCTATGGTGTTGGCTGGCATCCATCTTGTACGGTACGCTTTGTGGCAGGCACCGGGCAACGTCACAGCAGACTTGAAGGGGTCCACGTTGGTGGCATCTTTAAACAAAGTTCTAAAGCGCTGACACGCCATACGCAACACATTGACATCATCCACACAATAGCTAAACAGTTCAGTCTGAAGATTATAAACGAGGGAAGGATCGGCTGCATATTGACGAAGCATGGATTCATGCCACTCTTCTAACTTGAGTTTGCATTCAGTCTTAAGACTCTCGGGAGTAAACCACTGTAGGGGAGGAAAGCTTCCCTCATAGGTCTGGTTAGCCACCGTATTTAATTTATGCGGAAACGTACCTTTTTTAACGATGTCTGAAAAACCAAACATTTTAGGTAAATCCGCTAATTTGCAAGGCATAAATGCATGACTGTCAACAAACTTATAACTGAAACCACCTATGCTTACTTCAAGGCTTAATAACTTGGCGCCTTGGAAAATAACTTGGGGCTTGATGAAACTCTTCAACAAAAATTGTAGCACAACAAAGTGATCGTAACCACGGCCATAATGGCTAATGAAGACACGAGGGGGAGGGGGTAACTGTTTCTTCTTGTTTTTCTTTTTGGGCACGTCAACAGGCTTGGGCAGTTCACAGTCACGCTCAAAAATGAATTTGCAAAACTCGTCAGTAGTTTTGAATGAAAAGTTATCACCTTGTTCGTTTTGAACAACAATAAGATTAGGCACGTGCTTGCTCTTTTCATCTATCATTGACTCAACGTCAAAATAAAAATAAAGAGGGTCCGGGGCATCATCAACAGGCAACTGTGTGATAAAACACTGATGTCCCTCGGGCACCATTTCTTTGCAATTTTTACACTTTGCGTGGGCACAAGGTACACTGTCGTCGTGGGCTGGATACCCACACTCTTTACACCTTTGAATAGCATTACATGTGCCGGTAACAACATGCAGTCTAAAACAGGACGCACCGTGAAAATATCTATAACACTCGTAGCATTTCTGTAAAGGCGTACCCTTTTGGTTGCAGTCTTTTGAACGACAAGCACTGCATGTACCTGAGCAAATATGTTCTGTAGCAAAATCAAACGTATGCAAGCATCTCTGACAAAAATAGCTTTTACAGAAAAAGCCTTGGACAGATAAAATCACGTCAAAATGGTTGTTATGGTATAAAAGACAGACTAGTGCTCCCTCATTCTTAGAATCATAAATAACAGAAAACTGGGCTTCTGCACTATAAACAACAATGCGGTAACCAATTCCCAAATGCTCTTGAAAAGTACAGACTTCTTCCAACCAACAAGGACCTAAAGGGACATTTGCTGCTTCGTGCAGAGCACGGGCGTCCCTACCTTGAACAGCATTGCGGTGGTCACGTACACTTTTAAAACGATCAGCATGTGTTTTACTGCTCGGATTGGCAACTTTATCGGCATGAGCCATTCCAACAATTAAGGCTCGGGCTAAACAAATCTGATCAGTGTTTATAATACGGACTACACTCTGCTTACGTGTACACCATTCGTTTAAATCTAAAATTGTACGAGCACGAGGACCACCTAGTTCATTCCACCCTCTACCTTTAACCTGTCTAGTTCCATGCTGCACAGAAATACTCATTGGTTCAGTGATGTCAAATTTATCGTTTGACTGAGATTGTGCTTCCAATAAAGCAAGTATCACATCAGCCGTTAATTCGGCATGGGGCATAAATGGCAATGAAATGGGGTTTTCTAGACTTGGCGTATCAATGACTAGTCTCAAGTTACTATTTGCAACATCAATGTTAATAGGCCTTAACAATTCAACAACATCGCTTAAAACACTCCTTAGTAAAATAGGTAAATTTGACCCTGCTGCTGATTCGCCCAAATCGTTTAGTTTTAACACAAAATCCTCAATAGTGAAATTGAATTTGACGCTATGTTCAACTTCGACAAGCTCTAATTGGAAATAGCGACTTACAGTAGGTTGGCCTATTGTTGGTCTTTGCAAGGAAGTTGGTGCGTCGTCTTGATCTGTATCGGAGGCTAGATCATCATCTCCTTGGCCTTGCTGAATAGTGCGACGGTCCATTAGCTGCTGAATTTCCCTTAATTCGTCTGGCGGGACGTAGAAAGGTTGCCACTGGGAGGAGGCGGGGGAGAGAGGGACACCGTAATCAATCCAGCTTAGCTCTGCCTCGCCAAGCAGTAGCTCCTCGTCAAAATAGGTGCTATAAGAGAGAGAGAATACCAACGATTAATTATTTTTAATTACTTTACATTACAGGAATACAACACTCGCAAGTAATCATTATTATTATTATTATTATTTAAAAAAAAAAACTTTTTTGATGACTACATTTTTTAATGCAGATCCATGAAACTAATTCAAAAATAAAATGTGGTTAAAAAGTGAAGGAAAAAGTTGACAAGGCTATAAACCGTCTAGCAAAAAGGTAAGCGGTCCCACTTGTTCTTTGTACAGCATAGTATGTCACTCGGTAACGGTGTTGCGAGCTCTTGACTAGTGATGTGCGAAATCAAAATTTAGACATCGATTCGATTTCGGTCGATTTTGGAAATCAAGTTTGCGATTTCGATTAGCCTACACAAAACTCATTGTAGGACTATATCTTAAATGCTGTT
>JAQIVA010000113.1:0-12417 GCA_034697525.1 Lithobius microps | reverse complement strand
GTGACTTTGTACCCTAATTCTTTATCGAGCGTTTCTTTTTACACTAACAAACGCTCTAGGGAGGGAGTATTGTGGCGACCGTGGTAAAGGGCCTGATACACAAGATCCACTACGCCCACGCTGCGGCGGCCTGACGCAAAGCCTGTCTAGCTTTACCGTGTGGCGGCCTGACACAAAGTGTCTAGCCTTACCGGACTCCCCCGCAACCAATGAAGTCAGAGTCGTTCTCCTTTGTCCTTGGGTCCCATATAATCGTCTGAGTACACTACGCACACACACACAGGCTTAAAATAAACGTACTGGAGAGCACGTCTCGTCTTGTCCCTCCGGGAATGGGACTGTCTAATCCGGGGTAGCTAATCCATCTTGGGGATAACGCAAATGTAGCCTTACCGCTACACAAGTGTCATGTTCTACTGAACCGTTGCCATCGATTTTTTTGACGCAAGCCAGGTGTCTGCTTGCAAAACAAGGCATCTGCTGGATTATTTCTGGTCTTCCTTTGTGCTTTTAGTACCTATATTTTTTGTAGCTTTGTACCCCAGAGGTAATTTATAAACGTAATTGCGAACTAACAACTCAAACTTCAGAAGCAAGTTCAAATGCCCTAAATTCATTGAATATGTCGACCTTTTTAGCACATAGATGCATTTTCTTTCATGGGCTTGCATTGCTTTATAGAAAAAGGGATTAAAGTTCTATTCATTGCCGTTTTATTAAAGAGAAGTCGAATCACGTCAGGAGCTTTATTTACGAGATTTATGCAAATTTAAGAATGTGCAAGTGTCTGTAGCCTTGTCACATCTCTACCCGAGAAAGTAGCTACTTTAGTCGTATAAATAAAATGTTTGAGAGCTAGTTTCATGAAGATGTTGCAACTCCGTCAATTTTCACTAATGTTTCGGAGTTTTGAAACCAATATTTTTAATGAACTAGTTTAAATCCTGGTTTGTTACAGGTTTTACAAATGAATATTAGTTAAAAATCGTGTTTTTGAAATTTGAATCTGCGGTAAAATCATTCTTTTCATCATATATATCACCATAACCCACACAAGGCATCGGTGTCCTCGCAGCTGCGCGTTCTTAAGGTCACGACGTGTGATTGGTAGGAATGGGATCACCAGTAGCACCGGCTGTGCATCTTCGCCGATGTGCGTCATTTTTTCCCCGGCCGTGATGGCGCTCGGTGACTGGAGGACAGCTCTCGTCTCCAGGTGACTTCCCCATCAATGTGGTATGTTTACACTCAAACTATTGATCAGCATTTTGGCTCATTACCGCACACTTACGAGAAGACTATTAGGTTATCATGAATTTTCTGACATTCAAAAGCACTCAAGATACGAGTATCCGAGCATACCAGCAGGTAGGAACCGACGAACAAATAAATTCTTTGGCAGAAATATTGGGAAAGTACACACAGGATTGGGATTTCTTGAAATGAGCTGCTAATCTCCGAGTTAAGGAGTCTACTGGACACCTGAGAAATGCATTCCGTTGCCAATGCAGTCAGACGTGCATCACGGTGCACATACCTAGCCATTATAATGTGAAATGCACTGAAAAAGAGATTTTGTGTGATGTGCTTCTTTCTCTTTCCAAACTTAATAAATCAACCATCGATAAATAGATGAGGGCGATGATTTCACATTTGGTAGACATGTTTCAACTTGATAATTATCAGGTCACCCCATAAATTCTGTCCGGCTAATATCTCGTTTTAAATTGAACGAAATTTAAGGAGATTTTTACAAAACCTAATAGAGCTGAGCATTATTTCCTGATTAGATGCATTAAAAGTGATTACATTATTTTTACAAAACAATGAAATTGAAATTTGCTACATTAAAAAAACCTGTTAAGATGGAAGTACCACCCAGGAATCATTTTAGCCAGCAAGAATCAGGTCAGAAAGAACGTCGTAGAACTTGGCTTCGAGAAAATCCTCATCCAGCATATTCTCCCGGCCTTGCTAATTCCTCCGACCACCATTTGTTCTGTGGCTAATACAGTCGTCTTTTGGAAGAGGATACGGCCTTTTCAACGGAGGAGGTTGAGTCCACCAAACGTGAGTTCTTCTATTAAAATTATACAATCGGAATTTCTCTGAAATGGTGTTACTTAGCTTGTTGATAGGTGAAAAGAAGTCTTAGATAATCAGGGAATGTTCATTCATGATTGAATCTTTAATTAAATATGACATTTGGTTACCTGTTTTGTTTATTTCGAAATTAGGACAGAACTTATGGGATGACACGAATTCTGAGTCAACTGCCAGTTGATTGATGGGCTCTGTGGAGCCTCACCCGATTGGAGAGAGGATCGATGAGACTGATTCTCCTTTGTAGGCAAGCTTCTTGAATTCCGTCAAAAAGGCTTTTTGGACAGTTATTGATAGTGTGAGCAGGACAACAGTGCATTAAATCCGGTGACCTTGATTGGTAGGCCGACCGCATCACAGTGATAAATAATAGTAGTGATAAATCCGGCTGGGTGTCCTTACAGCCGCCGCCCGGGTCAGGCACAAACACACACAAGGGGTCTAGTGACCTCCGGGCTTCTTAGGTCATAGTCTTGGTGGACAGCTCCATGTGCATACTCCAGGCCGCGATTTGCAAAGTACCACTTGCAACTTCAAATAAACTTCGTAATCCTAACTTTGACTAGCGTTTAGTCTTGTTTTAAATGCAAGCGTGGATGTGAAGTTTGTGCCATTCTGACGCAACATTAAACCTTGTGGGATTGCATCGACATTATCACTACTTTGAGCGTAGAGACAGAGCACCTTCCAGTGCTACCGAATGGCCTCAGTCAGAAGGTGTTGTTACAAAATCTCAACCGATCCCAGGAAGATAACAAGTCAGTTTTTTGGTGTGATAGCCTATATTGCTGACGAGTATGAACACATTTGTAATTAAGACGGAATTCGAAAAAGAGTTCTTGGTGGTGCAGGGAATGAGATTAACGGAGTCGAAGTTTGGGTCCTAGATTGCCTACGTGAAAGCCGAAACACACGTTGGGAGGGTAAGAATCGAGGTGGTCAGGGGTGTAAGGCAGATTTCCAGCAGGAGCAGATCCCGTTGGCAAGAGGAATGTTGTTCGAGTTTAGTACGAATAACTAGAGCTAAACGAGAGGTGTGAACGCGAAGTTTGCGTGTGTGGGTGTGTGTGAGTAATCGTGAGGCGATTGTGGATTGGTGGGTGATCAGTTGGGTGACGTCTCCTCAGTGGCGCACCTAAGGAGCTCCAGATAAATGAGCCTAATCGCCGGGTCGAGGGAGAATCCGTACGTCAGAAAGTCGCTAATGAGAGCTTCAATCTTCGTGGACAAGTCAATGACCCAGTGGAGTCGGTCAATACCGCCGACTCGGTTTTCGTAGAAGGTGCAGACTGCACTCCAAGGAGCCTGTATGGCTGCCGCCTGCACATCAGTCAGGGCGCTTCTTCTCACCTCGCCTAGGAGAGGGGTGGGAGGAGGGGGAAATGCATTCATAAAAGCTCTCCGTTAATCATGCGAAGGACAGGGATCTTCAAAGTCGACTTACACGGTTTGACGAGGCAGCTCACCAGGATGGCTATTACGTCATGGCTCTCGAGCTCTGCTCCCCTCAAGTCCACAGCGAGTTCGCGCAACCTTTGAGCAAATGCATGTGCCGATATGCAGATATATTGATATGCATGACAAGTGACTCGATATTCCAGGTAGCTGAGGTAGCACACAGCTCGCAGAATGAGCCAGCCATGCATTGCAGAGCGCAACATAATCGTCCGGAGATGCTGGCTGAACTGCAATTAGCAAAGCAAGGGAAAGAGTCATTGCGTTCGGCAGAAATGTCAGTCATGCTAAAGTGGAGTGCTCACCGAGTCCCAGTCTTGTATCCATGCTGACAGCGGCTGGACTTCTCGAATCCTTTGCTCGACCGCATCGCGAATGGCCTCGTCGAATTCATTTGCCTCCCGCAGCGCCCTCATCACATTGACAAGCGCTTGGGTATAATCGAGAGGTTGAAAAGAATTGATTTCGGTGTGGTTGATTCCGGTCGTTCCACGGTGGTGTTGCATGAAAAAGGTGTCTTCCCACGTGGGTGGTCGTGGATCAGTAGGACCGTTGTGCGAACCTGAGCGGAATCGGGGTTCATCGATTGCTCCGAGTCGGTTTCCGGCTTCCTGACTCACTATAGGGAATCCTCCATTGCCGAAATTGTTCATTGTGCGATGGATTGCCCAATCTCTGTAGGTGTAGCCGGTGGATGCTACTGAGTCCCACAGAGACGATGGACGATTGCGTCGAGGCATTCGGAGGTCTAAGGGCTCCTCCTGTTCAGTCACCGACGATGCAAGCATGTTATTGACGTTGTGTGGTGGTGGTGGTGGTGGTGGTGTTGAAGCCGAAGGTGTGGACGTCCAAGACTGCGTTTGACTTCGAACTGCTTCCAGGGGCGTATAAGACCACGTGGAAACAATAATTTCGAGAACGCTGCGAAGCGTATCAAGCATTGACTCTTGCCGGTATCTACGAATCGACTCAGGAGGTGAAGGGGGCGACTGCTCGTCTCGTGGTGGCCCGGACAACGACTCTGTGGACGATGACGACGTCGCCGAGGTTGTCGAATGTCTCGACAGTGGGGAAGTCTCGCGGTGATGTTCGCCACTCAAATTGGTACTCTTCTCCTCTTCCTCCTCCTCCTCCTCATCCTCGTCCTCGTCCTCTTCATCCTCGTCTTTCAGTGGTAATTGTAGCCCTCGTCTCTTGGCTTCCCTCATGGCTCGATTCTTCTCAATTAGCCTCCGCTTCTTTTCGCGTTGTTCCGCGTTCAGAACCACTGAAAGGAAAATGAAGAGTTTCGAGATATCCTATTTCTACTCCTTAATTGCTTTAGCGCTACGTGTCCGCCAATGTCGAAGAGATGTGCGAAGCTGAGTATTCTTCATAACTCTCTCCAAAGACGCGTAAGTGACAGAAGAGAAGGAAAGGGGAGGGAGCGTACGATTCTTGTCCATTCCGGCTAGTAGGCATCGCTGGTAGCGACAGCTTTGGCACCAGGTTCGATCGTGTTTGACTTCGCACTGGTTGTTCCCTTTACATCGGTAAGTCCGCAGATGTTGGACCGTGCGGCGAAAGAAGCCCTTACAGCTCTCGCATGTCAAGGCTCTGTAGTGCATTCCTGTCGCTTTATGGCCGCAAACAACGCAAGTCTGCGGATATGCCTCCTGGTCCATATAAATCGGTCGATAGGGCTCCACTGAAAAAGAAAATGCAGAGATGGGGGAGGAGGAAGATATGGTAAAGAAAGAGGAGTTTTCTTCGGAAAAACCCAGAGTTGAGGAAGGGGAGCGGAGTCGTTGAAAGAGGATCCGGGTGAGCACGGGATCCCACAGCGGTGGGAGCAGTGGCACTATGATGGGACCTGGCACTAGCTCTCGGACTGCTCCTATCCACACACAAGTTTGTGTGGTCCTACCACACAAACAGACTATTACTGAAACCTGCGACCGTCATATCCATTGAATGCAAAGCACATTTGAAGATAGCATGAACCCAGGTTGGGAGAACAGGGGGTGTCTGGAGGTTGCGAAGAGGCATTATTGAGGGGAGGGGAGGGGAGGGGAGGGGAGGCAGAGACGATAAACTTGAAAGGAAAAGTGGCAACGCCCAAAGAATAAGAAAATGAAGGAAGTGAATGGATTGAAGAAGAGAAGAAGGAAGGAATAGGAAAGGAGGGAGGAGTGAAGTGTGAATAAGGAGACGAGATAAGGAGAAATGAGGCGAAGGGGATGATGAGGAAGTGGAATAGTGCTAACTGCTTAGAAGAGAGCAGGTAGTGTACCGGAAAAAGGGACAGAAGGTTGAGATATGCGAAAAAGAGCGAAGTTAAAGCGTAAAGGAAGGTGAAGAGAATAGAATGCAACGAAAGTGGGAAAAGACGAAGGTGAGGAGGGAGAGGATTAGGAGGGGGAAGAAGAAAAAGAAGAAAGGAGAATAAGCATCGGTAGAGGGGTTGGGCAACTCAGAGCAGAGCCGTAATCGATCGATTGGGTTTGTGAGCCCAGTCGTTGATTGATTCATGCGACACTGCCTTCTGTGGCTACACCTAATGGCTACACAGAATCTGGATCACCCACATGTGCCCTCTAAAACCCCGTTAATTTCATACCCGTTGATTATGAGACACGCTGGTAGTCTGGTTGGCTGCCTGCCAGCCTGGCTGTGTGTGGTAGTGCGTGGGGGGGAGGGGTAGATGCGGGTGAACTTACGATGACCTCACGCTTTGACTCTACGCACACATACACACGCACATGGTAAGGTGTGCATACCGCGTGCGTGCGTGCGCGCGCACACACAAACACGAACACCGCATTACTGAATCGTATGACCCCAATGCTTTTTACCGCGAGTTTGAAAAATATTATGACAGAGCAAAAGGAAATCGTAAAAGCCTATGGAAATACCTCTTCTGGGTCGTCGTCGTTGGTTGGCATTTGGTGTGCGAATCCCCGCAGTGTTCGAGGAGCCCACACTGGTTTGCGTAGATGCTGAAGGTGGAACCGCATCAGCTGACGGAATGGAGACGTGGAGAGGGAGGGTTTGAGAAGTTGAGGTTGAGGGTTGATTTTCGGCCATGGGTGTAAATCTCGGCGTCAAAATTTGGTAGCCTTGATAGGGGCCATGGGTGATACTTGGGCCGGGAGTCAACTCGAGCATACCTGATAGTGTTAGCGTTGCCTCCAAAGAGCCGTTTGTTGCGGGATTCCTGGGCTGGGTGTGCTCGGAGTCGGATCCAGAAACGAAATCAGTGCTTTCCGTCATATGTGTTACCCAGATCGCTGGTTGGTCCTGCACCGCAGATATTTATGCAATCAGGGGCGCGAATCTGAGCTTCCATTGGTCGATCCGAAGATTATCCCATTGGTAAGGTCTGTCTTCCTATGGAATGCGGCCAATAGGATTTGTTAATAAATTCAAATAATAGGTTTAGATTTTTCGTGAAAATTTTGAAAGTTTTCGATCTTTGTAATTTTTGCTTATCAGACATTGTGCTTTTAATTTAAAGGAGATAGTCCTAATTTTATAGATTCACTCAATAATTCTTGGAAAACTTGTATATTTTAGATAAAATTGCTATTGTTTTTTAAATATTATATTAATTTAATATATCGCTTTTTTGGAAAATATCCAGCATGTGTTACCCATTTCATCCCATATATTTATACTCCCCCACACGATTCGATAATTAATTTCTTCACACAAAAATAACCCGAGGACCCTTTATTATTAATCAAAATGTAATTGTAATTAATTTATTTTTCTATTCTTGTTCTTTTTCAATGCAAGCACCAAAATGACTGCTATTAGTCTTTTGGTGGCATTCTGCAGTAAATTAAGGGTAACTAAAATATATCTCTACAGTGAATTCTTAGGAAATTTCGATATATAAAACATTTTTTTCACATACCATACCCTATCATGAACTCAGTGTTAGCGCATGTACTATGGGCTACTACCATACGTGGAGAAAATTTGCATTCGAGTTGGAAATGGACGTTCCTCCACCAGATATGCTCAAATTAAATGATTTGAAATCTCTTTTAGTTCCGAAAGATGATAAGCTTTGGCATATTAATTTCTTTTATTCTCTCTTCTCTGAAACTCAATTGCAGCCTTGACAAAGAGAGCCGATATCAAACGCGATGACGCAAAGTATTTGGTGTCGGAGTTTAATCCACCTAGAGAAGAAATGAATACTGGTTGCAGGAAAATGCAGGAAAATAGAGAGCCAGCAACACCGATATAGCATATACCATGTCTTCGAAAAACAAATGTCACCAAACTGGCAATATCGGAAACAAAGAAACTCACTTCATCGGAAATTGAACCGTCGATAACCAGGAATAAACTCCTTTGGACTGGATAAATGCCTGAAGTTGTCCGATTTTCTCTGCATTTATTGCAATGCAATGTGTTCACATTACCCTTGCCTTACTTGTGAGGTGAATTTCGGCAAGAACCACGTTCTGCCAGAATCCGTGATAAGTGACCATATAAAATTCGGTAAACATACCACAGCAGTTGCCCAATCCTTGGTTTTCTACAGGGCCTGGGCATATTTGGCAAATCTTCAACGGAAGTGCCAACCGGCGTTGTTGTTTTTGTTGCTGTCATTCATGGACGAAGATATTTCCATGAGTTTGTCTGTTAAAGACCCCTATCCAAGGCGCGCGTGAAGAAGCAGGAGGCGTGCTTCCGATTGCGAACTTCAACGGAAACGAAATAGGTGAAATTCATCCTAGTAACGGCTACTTTACGTTTATACGGAAAAGCCAATGAAATCTTCATAGGGGTTGGCTTTTTTCTACGGTAGTCCAACATTTTTCAACGAATTGGCTGGCTTACACCTAATAAGTATGTGGCATTGTCTTCGCATTATTGATGGTGAATGAGAGCGAGAAATCTCGCCACTTTATTTTCCGCCGTCAACCTGTTTTGATTGCAGCATTTAATGCATCTTCGCCACTATTCGAAATTGCAAGAACACAAGATTAGAGATTGAGGTGTGAAAACAGTTTTGGGATCGAAAATTTGACAGGTGCTTTCGGTGAAAATCCAAACATATCATCATTGTAAGTCCGCAACGAGGAGCTTCTAAACCACTTCTAATAAGTGGCGATCAAACCGATAGAATGCCTTTGAGTGAAGAATCCACAATCCTGATTAATCATGGAAGTTGCAATTCATGCAGATTTATCATTAGTTGGCACCAACTAAAGACTCCGCCTTTAGAAGATCACTGTAGTCGTTTCAGCTCTGGCTGCTTGACACTCCTATTTACCAATCTCAACAGCTCAGCACCGACATTTACCATGCGATTCACCTACGTCACTTCTCCGCGACATCCTGAAATCATTTGGTTGAGATTATAAAAACCAACCTTCTGACATTTACCTACATTGACAATGAAGACGTTGAAGATTTACCTTGGACTACATTTATCAATTCCGAGTTGATCAATGACATATTTTAGGAGAACAACTGCTGTAGAAATCATATCTTCATATTCAGAGAGATTGCTTAAGAAATTAGTAACCGAGGTGATTTTACATTGACCAATATACCATAATGTGCAGATAAGTTGTCCGTTGAAAATTTGGTCGTCTTAATTTTAACAGTACGGGTATTAATAAAAATAATATTTTTAGCAGTCGAGTTGTTTTTTAATAAATTTGCGTAAATGTACACTTATTTCGCCAAAGTATCGGTGACCAACTTTGGCTTTGTGATGTCGCGATTTTGGCATTACTTGAAGCAGCCTCTCTCCATCAAGGCTAAAAAATGAAAGATACAAACAGGCATATTCGATGTGAATAGAATGTTTGCGTCACTTATTCGTTTATTTCTAACGATTTATTTTCATTGTATAATTTTATTGTTCTGTTGGTGGTGTTCTGAATTTATATTTGGGGAAACAAATCTGATAAATGTGATTTAGCTGCCTGGAAGGGTATGAGCCATTTTAAGAGTTTTACAATTGTTGGTAGTAATTTTGAATAGATTCTAAACCGCGTCAACTTCACTGATACACATAATCCAAACTACAAATTGGATGCTAATGTGGAGCGACCACTCGTCATTTTTAATTGATGCACATCCAATCGCAACGCAACACGAGTGACCGCACTGTTAATCCTCGTTAGCGAAATGAACAGCAAGCGTAGGCGACAATGCTAAGCAGGAATGGAGTCGGCGGTCGCGAGCGTCAGCCAATGGCGGCGCAACAACTTCACACCGCTCTGAATGTGTGCGTGTGCTTTTCATTGGTTAGATGGAATCGCTAAAGCGAAGGTCCAATTATAAATATGTCTGAAAGTCGTTTCTAATTGTCAATGTGTGGTTATGTCAATAGAATCCGTGATAACTTGCATATGCTTTCATTCACTGCTTATCTCAAGGGTAGTTTGAATGTTGAGACTGAAAATTGAATCAGAAGAATTCCTACGTCGTGTCTTTGTTATATCTAATATAAGCCACTGAATTCCTAGGAATTAAGCTAGCTACCATTTTGGTCGTGTAACAGTGTCGACCACTGGCTATAGAACGGGTGCTTAGTCTACCGAGTATGACGAATTTTGTTTGCAATGCGATTAGATGAACTACTCAGCTCGAATTTGGCTTCAAAATGTAGTAGGTGTACTACCCATAGGACGCCCCTTATTGAATATATAACTGTAATCTATAAATTTCGAATTGCACGGTATTTGAAGGAGTTGTAATGATGAAAAAGCTGTTCACGAAACCCTCCTTTTATATTGAACATTGAATGAGTTGGACGATATTGTTGTTTGTTAACTAAGTCGATGCTGCTTGGAAGTAGTCTCAAATCTTCCCTTTTTACATTTTGCAGGCGATTTCTTTGCCTAGTAAGCAGTCGAGAAACTGTACCAAGTAAGTGTTCAGCCACGTAAAATGACGAGAAAGCAAGAAATTAAAGTGGAATTACCTCTTATAAATGTGGATATATTTCTGGGATTTCTTTCAATACACTCCTGCAGGAGTGCAACAAGGTGACCCAAGGACACCATAAAGCCGACAGAGCTATTCGGTATCAGAACTGCCTATTTGAATTCGAGTTTGATGAATCATGCCAGACTCTTGCAAATTAGATACATTTAGATACATTAAATTCCTACAAAGCGTAATATAATCTTCAAAGCACATTTAGTTGCAAGATTTCCATTAAGAGAGTGGCCAAAATTTAAAAATATATACTTTGACAGTTTAAATGCCATTTGGTTTGACCGTATAATTGCCTAGAAAAGGGCACCTCAATTTACTTGGTTGTAACCTTATGGATAAACAAGACGTTATTGCTGGAGAGAGAGAGAGAGAGAGATTCGTGGTCAATTTACACCGATAGATACAGATGTTAACAAATATTATTAAGTAGTTACTTGAAATTATTTAACATGAGTGTTAGATTGCTAAAAAACAATATACAGATACACAGTAGATTTCGTGACTTTGGACTGAAGATACATATACATGAAAGTACAAACTCGAGGCCAGAGTTCATTGGTCGGGGTCTAGGTGATTAATGTGGAAAAATGGTTGTTTTGGTTTGAGATACGTCGGTCCTTTGTCATGTTCAAGTTGAATGATGAGGAAAAAGCGTCGGTCCGGCCGTGATACGTCGGTCGGTGGCCGGTCTTTGCTGCAAACGTCATCACACTGGATAATGTTTTTCAAGGCATTGCTACCTAAACCAGTGTTTCCCAAAGTTGTCCGTATCGCCCCTTGGGGGCGTTGAGGATGTGCAAGAGTGCCGTAGGAGGGTACGCCTTGAGTGGAGGAGGGCGTTGAATTGTGTCGATATTTTATAATCATGTATCGTACTGTTTGTGCTGCTCAACGTCACTCAGAAGGCCAGCCAATTCTGCAGTTTCCAGTAGTTGCCAGTAGGTTGAATTGATTTACCACTAATTAATTGAGATACAAAGAAGCTCCCCAGTCTTAGGTCCATGTATGTCTTTCATTGCATGATGCCTATTACTGATAAACTTGTTTGCATGCAACCTTTCTCTAATCAACGTTACTAGTGGCAGCACTAAACGGACGTTGGGAGCTTTTGCCGCTGCTTGGTAACTGTATCGGCCACTGAGCAATTGCAAGCTCAGCCTCAGTTGCCCTGTTGCATTCGAGCAAGCTTGTATTTGCAACGTAACTTCAGTGAGCAGTTGAGCAAATTTGTGGCATTTCAGTGACCAGCTTCATTTCACGTACAAATAGTATGTAATTTTCTCATGTGATAAATTGTGCGTACAGGACAGAAATAGGTGATCTAGCTCATTTTTGTCATTGGAGCAAAATAAAATAAATTTTTCATATAGCTCTTTTTTCAGGTTTACATTATCGATGGTTTGATATCTCCAAATAAATTCGGGTGAATTTTAAGAAAACACCCGTCTGTCCGAGTGGAATTCAGATTTAAACGGTAAGCATGAAGGAAGAAAGAGGAGGCGGACAATCAAATAGTGTGATATGGGGCGCTGTTTGAAAACACTTTGAGAAACACTGACCTAAACTATGCCTTGATTGTTCATTACGTGATTTATCGACGAACAAATCGATTCCAGAAAAGGAAAGCGCCGTGGCTACAAACAACTACACATTGAAACAATTATTAATGGAAAGGGAATGCAGTGCAGTTAGTGAAAATTCCACTCTCGACTCAACTCGCGTTTCCAGTTCATCGCTGTCTCCCGGAGTGTCTACAACATTCAACCAGGCACGCCCCAAGCTGAGTTGACACTGTCCACTGCGCATCCCTCAACTTCCTCGATGGAATACACGTTGCTTCTCCGCTGGCTCAAGGTTAAGGCACAGGGCACAATCCCATTTAGACTGCCTTCTAACCGCCAAATG
>JAQIVA010000112.1:0-12486 GCA_034697525.1 Lithobius microps | reverse complement strand
AAAAATTACCATTTCTTAAATTTTATTTGTGGTCCACCTTTACTAAATATAGAATTGATTCCTAAATTAAAACACTAGCATCAGACTATTCCGTCATTAAGGAGAAATTCACTTGGTAACCCAGTAATATTCCATAACCTTAAGTCAGAAGTTTGACGGCCTAACACCAAATCTGATCATGTTGAGCCCTGATGCAGTTCTGCCTATCTCAGCGCTGTTGGGAACGAATCCAGCTAATTTATCCAAATATTGTAAATTAGTTAAGGGCAACAAATATTGAGTGTTGAAATGAGTCTCGGCAACTCAAACTTAACCCTTTTGCCTGGAAGTATTACACCTTAAAATTCTGACTTGAAAGTCTACAAATAATCTAAAAAATAACTGTATTCCTATACGGTATAGAGGCCTACAGGAAAATTCCATAAATAAGTTATATATACGAATACGTTAGGGTCAACTACTTACGAGTTGAATTGAGATTCGGCAGCTCAAACTTAACCCTGCCTGGAGTCATTATATCTCTAAATTAAAAGTCAAATTAAAAAATTCAAAATTGATTAAAAATAACGTAAAATTATTTTTCCTATTTAATTAAAATCCGTTAGAGGCAGCTATTTTAGAGCTGAAACCGACTTATAGCAATCGGAACGACACCTCAGCTATTGAAGTATTACACTCTCCAAATTTAGAGAAAAACATTGTTCCAAATTATTCCAATTAAAAGATTAAAAATAAAATTCAAAATCATTTTAATCAAGAAAGACTGTTGAGAGCAGCCATTTATTTGAGAGTGCTGAATTAAAACCTCTAGACAGTTCGAAATGTAACACATTACTAAATCAGTTAGTGATTGTGTATCTATTAATTTTGACAACAAGTTATTGACTGGTTTGAGTTCAAATTACTCACCAAATTTAGCAAAATTTCTTGACTGGAGGTTGGGCACGACTCGTTCAACTAACTAGATTCGGAATTATAACTTCTGGATTGAGCCCTTGCCGTATTACATCCTTAACAATGGTCTGTAACCAGCATTGAATATGAAGCGACCTAGATTTTAATAAAGGACTGTTTACTATGCGCTACGTAACGGCGACCTACCAGAGGTCGAATTGGGCATTGGCGAGCCCAAACGGTACCCCAGCAAAGGCGATCACAACTCGAAAATTGAATGAAAATCTTTCCTCAAAATTTACCTAAATAATTGGTATGGAGTGGTGTAACATATATCCTTATGTTGAGTTAATTAGTACGTTGAAAGCAACTGACATCAGCAAAATTGAATGGACTGTTCGGTGTAAACCCACGAAAAACACTAGCCCGAAGAGAACTATGTGTCTAAATTACTAGTTAGGGAATTCTTCGGAACTAAAATAATTATGAGCTATTTATCATAACCCGTTAAGACGGCTATATGACTAAGATGCCTGGAAACTAGTTAACAACTATAACATGAAATTATTGGTATAATTATAAAACAATTAATAAGCAACATTAAAAATACTATAATCTAAATAACATAGGAAAAATTATGACTCGTTATTTAGTGTTTGATACGACCTTGAGTCTTGTGTATAATACGCCAAGGAATCATTCAGAGGCATTGTTGAAACCAACAAAGCTACATGCTCAGAAACGGGTAAAGTATTGTTTACCATAACGGCGTTTGGAAGCGATCTAATTTAGGGAGATTCAGGTCAGAACCTTTGAATATGGAACGCGTTTTAGCTATAAAATATTAAACGCACAAAATTATCCATAAACGGTTATCAAAAATTATAATATTCTACAATACAATGGTTAGTCTCATTAATCTTATATTGCATTGTTACACCGGTTTCTATTCACTGTTTTGGAGACGAGGTACTCTGGTAGAGCTGGAATGCTGCCTGTGAACCCGTATTTCTCTATCACATTGGCTGTCCTGACTACTCATGTTAAATAATTCCTTATGTTTATGAATACCCTGAATGTTATAATTTCACAATATTTGAGATTGAATTCAGTCTTAATATCAGCTAAACCAGAAAGAAACAAAAATCTAGGAGTTAATACGTCCCGAAATAAAGTGAAATTATGATTCAAAATGCTAATTATACTAAAATAAAGATTGAGTTAACTTGAGACCTGTCAAAAGCAACTCATTGGGAACTAAAACCAGCTTGATCAACTGGATAGGACCTGGTTTGATGTTGTTACATCTTTAACTCAATTAATAAATAAAATTAACCCTATCATGATCTAAATTACTTATTAAAAGGATTGTTTACCATTAGGAGAACACCTCAGACAATCGAAATTGGAAATCAGTATCCAAACGACTTCCCGCAGCCAAATGTAAATTATAGCTACTCAAAATTACCCATAAGCCATCATCAAAATTAGTGTCGATAAGCAACTCAATTTAGACACAGAACTAAAAAAGAAAAACAGTTTAGCTGGACTAGTCTTAACAATCAATAATCCAAAGGTATGGCAAGAGACAGCCTAAAATCTCTAGCCCAGGGAATCAGAAAAAGTAACGATGAAACTACACCTTCTGATTTCATGGAAAATAGTTCATCTTTATAACATTTTACAAAAACCATGGTGACCACCAGTAGTCTAATCAGTGACCCAATTAATGTACACCTTATGTGTTCATTACCAATCCAAATACTCAAAATTTATTAAATATAAGCAAAAGACTAATGCGAAATCAAAGGACTCAGTTTAATAAAACCTGAATTGACTGTTAGTCAGATTAATTCACTTCCACCTCCCCCTATATATATTTGAGCTTAACCTAATTAGCTAATGCCTTTGAGCGCATTTCAGCTCTTGTGCTAATCAACTCTTGGATATGTTCACCTAACCCCTTTATAGTGAAACCTTACCCTTAATGTAAATTAAATGCTTTAATTTAGGCATGACTTCAAGACTCCTCTTTGTTTAGGCCACTTTAAAATGGTAGTTGACTTACCAACACAGAATTCCCGTATTAATCTTGATTTGGAACCTATTAGAAACTTAGCAAAATTTCTAAAGTAGGAAAAATACTAATAGCCTATTTTTAGCCCTGGATTTGATTGTGTAATGAAAGATGAACGACCTAAATTAATTCAGAACGATGCTTCGTGTTTCGTCTAGTGTAAATATTGTAAAATAAACATGTAAACAATTTTCAAGTCTATTGACAGTAGAATGCTTAATAACTGCTTAACTCTTTAACTCATGAACTATGAGCTCTCCTTTCTTAGAACATACTCTAAGTGAAGTTGTAAATATTTCCTGAATACCAATAAATATGTAGATGTCATCACTTGCCGAATATAACCTCCCCTAAAGAGGATATGACCAACTCTGGCCCAAGGGTCGATGAGTGATTAAGAACATCAGTTGCAACTATATCTTATCTGCTTATTGCTAGTATAAACTCACATATATATGCATGTTTAATCACCCATGATAAGAACTCTAACTTAGCTAATGTTATGACCTATCCTTGGAAGTGGTATGACCGACCTCGGCCCAAGGGTAGCCGGATCTGTTCTGCAGGTCAGGCCTAGCCAGCCTTGTGAATTTTCATTGCTTATTCATCTGCAATTACGGAGTTATTTCGTCATAATAGTTACCTTTGTATCTCTATTTTGCTAATTACTAGTATAGAAGCACCTATATACATATATAATCACTCACAATAGAACCCCTGACTTAGTATATGTTATTACTTGCTGTATATAGCCACCCTTAAAGAAAATATAAAGCCGATTTCGGCCCAAGGGTCGCAAAAACAACTGACCTTCATCTTTTCTCTAAAAATTCTTTTCTTATTGCATATCGCTAGTAGACTTATGTATTTAACCTATATTAAACTTCTTCTTATTTACTTATCCTAGTTTAGAAGCATATATATACATATTTAACCCACAATAACCATTTTATAAAATAAAATCAGAAAATTTCAAAATAAAAATTGAAAAAAGCAAACTAAAATCCTTAAAAATAACCTAGAACTAGGGAGAAATAAGTTGTGGTTATCTCTCCCTTACCACACAAAACTAGAATTCCACAACACCCAAGGCGTCTGCGAAAAGACAGAACCCCAGCGATTGGATAGTGTTGTAGGACCGACAACAGCAACAGCAACAGTATTAAAGCAAGGAGTCAGAAGCATAATATTTAAAGGTTAATTCTTGGTATCTGAATTAGGAAATCGAATAATGGTTACAGTGACTCCATTGCAAATAAAACTAAAGTTAAGATAAAATTTAGTGTTGACCTTGTAAAAACCTGTTATGGAAAAACTTGGAAACAAGAAATCTGTTTGAGAGGAACATCTTGGTGCGGTCATAAGGTTCCGACCGGAAAATCAAGTAGCCAAAATTGGAGGCGGGAGTGCCCTGCCTATTAAGAAACCTATATTATGTCGCCAACTTTACTATTAAAGGTTGAACAAATCTAGCTAGTTTGTACCGCTTTTAATAAAGGCGCTTATTATCAGTATTATAAAAAGTTGAGCATGTGCTCAATTCAGGTAAGTAAGCATAGAGTCGCTTTCTCGAAAGTAATTCTAGCCATGAAAAATAGGTAAGTATAATTTGAAAATAATTAAGAGTTTATAAACATGAAATAAATTGATATGATGTTTTGATATTTTTGGTAAAAGTGTTATATGTGTTGATAAATGTGAAATGAATTGTCATGTTGTGTTTTGGTGTTTGTGTGTGAAATGTTATGTTGTGTTTTGATATATTGTGTAAAAGCGTTTTAATGGAGGGGCCCCTAGATGAAAACTTGTATAAAATGTGTGGAGTAAATATATGGGGTTAGTTAGTACCCAGGCGCGTGTCAGCGACTGGTAGAAAGGCCATCACCCATGCCACAGGCTGATGGGAAGCCAAAGAACTATCAGCCGACTGGCAGGAAAGCGTGCCATCCGGAAGTTGACTGGTCACGTCAGGCAGGCCTACTCACTGAAGTTCTAAGCCCTCCCAAAAAACTGTGATCTTTTGACAGACGGGGTAGTGAGGAAATATCGGTAATCGCATGCCGGTTTGCGGGGTTAGGATTGGTTAGAATACCACCGGACTGTTAAGACCGGGTGCAATGGATTTTGTTTCATCCAAGGTTGGACGGCAAAGTCATATCTGGGAGGATAAAAAGTGAGATAAAAGGCAAGTTTAATGCAACTAGCATACCCGCGGTTAATCAAGTCTCAAGAGACAATAGACGAGTGCGCGGAAAATGCAATTAGCATACCCGCGGTTAATCAAGTCTCGAGTGTAGAGAGACAAGTGCGCGGAAAATGCGGCTAGTATATATGCGGGTAATTGGGTCTCAGAAAGGGTTAACAACTAATTGAGTAGCCAGGTGAATACAAAGCTATCTAGAGAGGTGAACCGAGTAGCGGTTTCCTGGGAAATTTGATCTCCCCGCTAGCAGTCTCAGATCTAACAGCGCGATTTTAGGGAAAATAAATAAGGTTAAGATACAGGAGAGGTCTGTCGGGGCGTTCAGCGGCGTGCGGAAAGAATAAATAATTCTCTCATAAGTGGTAGGCGTACTAAGCATAATGGTTAGTATAAAGTATAGAAAAGAAGGAGTTAAGTGTGTGTGAGGGCCGTGACAGATTTTTTCCTCCGTAACAAAGGCTTCCATAAGCCAAGTAACTAAACAATGCGATCCCATTGATAGGTGATAAGGTTGAGTTTTTTAACCAGGGCTCGACGGATGAAACTATTCCATACTCGGGGCGATCAAGACATTAATTGGACTTAACAGCCTAAATCTAACATTATCAATTTCAATGGACTGATAATGGGTAACGGGCCCAAAACCCGGGACCATTGATCATCAGTATTGATCAGGGATAGAATCGCTGAATTTACTCTTTCCGTCTCCCAAGACCTTGAGAGCCTAATGCAGAAATTCTATGCCATAATAGGGTTGTGTTTTAACAACCGAAGAGAACAAATGAGACCCAAAGTTCTCGTCCGCCAATAGGCCAGCGGATAAAAGTAATTGATTTTCCTAATTCCTGAAGGGATCAAGGTGCAACTGCACCAATTGGGTCTGGTGGGTTAAAACTGCTAGATTCACAAACAGTGGATGGAGGCCTAGATGTAATCCAGTCTATTTATCCAAACATCTCCGATTTCCTGGAAAGGCCGTTTTCCCAAATTCCGCCCCGAAGGGAAATCAGTGGAGACCGGAATGATGGCTGGCACATAGTTTCACCTACTTTTGATCCCAGAACGAATGGGTTGATTTTGTGCATATTCGGCATAATCCAATATTATGTCGGGTATGTGCCGAATCAGGAGCTATAATTAATATAGCGAAAGAAATTCCTTTAAAAAAAAAAAAATACAGATGGAACTAATCTATCTTTTCAAAACCCACCCATGTTGGTATAGTCTTTCAAGCTGTAGACTACACTAATTTAAATTCTCGGACAAAATTAAACAAAATACCTGTATCAAAAGGGAACAAACTTAATACTTCTTCATATCATAGGAAAAGATGGTTATGAGAACAATCCTATTCCGAAAAACTTTTTCAATTCTTACCTAGGTTCCCCTAATAAAGTAAAGCATGACTAGTGCTTTAACGAGAATGAGAAATCCTCACCTCGTCCTGTATCACTAAAACCAGCCAATCCTGTCCGGACCAAAATTTAGAAAAAGAAACCAAAGCAGTGGTAATCCTGAAGGAATTAAGATCGACTTGTCCGGAATGGCCGGTGATTTGGTGGTTCTTGGGGTTTTCCGGTTTCGGCTCTGTCCTTTGAGTTTGGAGTTGAGACTGGTAGAACTTAGGAATGGCCATAGAAACACAAATACCACCATATATATAGATCCTGTCGGGCGCATAGAAATTCGTCACCCTATCAGGCGCCTAGAATCCTGTCCGGACCAATATTTCAGTTCTGAATCAAAAATGAAACATCTGGTAGGGTTAAAGGTCATTCTGACTGGTCTGGCAGATTCCAAAGGGACAGAGTTGAAATGGTAGGCCTTAAAGTTTATCCTGGAAACAAAAATATCCCGGCCGGGCGCTTAGAATCCCGTCTCTAGAAACCTGTCCGACGCCTAGACTTAAAATTGTTTAAAGAAATTCAGTTGTCAAAAATTTCAAAACAGCTTAAATAATTTTTGCCTGAACCTTGGTTCGCTAACAATATTTCTATACATGATTCGTATGGTGCGAATCACAGGTTGAGATGGAGAAATCCATTATACCTACCACAATATTTTCATGGCGGACGTGGGGTTGTGGCTGCGGAGAGATAGATAAGATAGAAATCTACTCTTTGCGGTTACATCCCTGTATTCGCCATCTTATGGTCTTCATATCATCCAAGATCAGGGAAACCAACACAGAAGTTTTGGCTGTTTGTGTTGCTGCCAGAGCCACTTTACCAACAAGGTAAACCCTCACTGAAGGAACTCTTGGTACCCTAATTTAGTTGGCAGCTATACTTGCTAATAAAAACGCCTGTAGTCTTTGAAAAAGAAGCTGTAGGCTACAGTACCATTAAGTAATAATCTAATTATAGATTGTTCGGCGAATGGACCCCTGCTATCGATTATTGTGGGTCTAATCGTTTGATGACTGATAAAAAGCATAATTTATTCCTGGAAAAATTGAAAGCCCAAATTTTGATGAAGAAGTACCATCTAAACTAGCTGCTAGGATGCTGGGATTCAGTTGGCCTTGAAGGAAAAATAAGTTTTAAGGTTAACTGAATCTTGGTATCTTGGGAGCAACCTTTTCGAAGACCGATGGAAAACAGGCATTACATAGAAATAATATCCCTATACCATGGAATTGAAAAAATGTAATGTTATACCATTACGTATAATTTCAGAACTTCACATGACCCAGTTCATGCAGTAAAGTTAAACAGCTTCATTTCGACATTCAAAATAACCATCAAAAACCAGATTATAGAATCTGGATTAGCAGCAATGCTAACCTAATTGTGGGCTAAACCTCTAAAGGGGTCCTATCGGAAATTTATTGGTGCAATTGTGAAATAATACATGACAAACCTAAACCGGACCGAATATCGCAATAATTGATTGTTTGAAGTCCCATCCCCCTGTTATAATTAGTACACCCTCTAGTTATAGCTCGAATTCTGGAAGATCAAGCTCCAAAATTCAAAATACATACACCACAACTATTTATCATTCATAAATAAACAATGGGTGGGTAGATGCTCAGATTTTATTCACTCACGAAACAGAGCCTAAGGCTAAGAAAGTAAAAAAAAAGACTATGGACAAATTCGACCATTTGACATAACTCTCCTGCTAAAGGTACACTCTCCGTATGGCCATCTTACCTGATGTTCAACCGGAAGACACTGTGCCCCTTTAAGCTAAAATATAAAATATTTCCGGCTCTGAACCTTTAACTTTCAATTTAAATAAATTCAGAATATCTTCCGTCATAACATACTTGAATAACAAAATAGACATGATTGCCGTGAATTCAGATGGATAATAATAATAATTTAATAATTTCTACAAAAACACCTTCGAAACACTGAAGTTTTCAAATTGTTTGCACAACAGATCAAATTAGCCTAAAAAGCTTTACTGCGCTGAGCAATCAGCAGTCTTATCTAATAACGATAAAATTCGAAAAAATAAAATTAATAAGTCACCCTCTTTCAGAGGAATGAGTTACTATTCCGGAATAACAATCAGGAAACCCCCCCTGATTTAACCTTTATTCTTAAATCCCATACAATATGAAGAATTTCGATTAAAGTCGGACTTAACCTATTAAAAGGTCTTTAAATTACCGAAAATGTAAACACGAATCGATATGAAGTGTTTGGCTTTGTCTTTATCACTGGAATCCTAGGTAAAAGTACGCTCGACATGCCTGTAACAATGAGCATAGACAGAAAATCATATGTCACTTTGACAGTTTGAGAAATGATAACGGACACTAGTCACAGGGAAAGCTGTGGCATTGAGCATCTGAGTAATTGATCTGTCTCCACCGTAACCCTGGAGATAGGGCCCGGGTTTTTAGTCTTGGTCAGCTCTCTGAAATGTAAAAACCTCAAAATCACGGAAATCTATTTAGATACTAAATCCAAACAAAATCCTTTAGATCCCAGAAAAACCTATTTAAATTTTGAATAAATATCTTTTATTTTGAATATTACTGAATAATTGTCTCCTAATTAAATACCTCCAGTTACATCAGTGCAGATTCAAAGGATAGTGCTGCTGTAAAATTAATATACCAACCAGATGTACGTGTCCTCGTTCTGTATTATGGTCCTGAATGGGAGCCCTGGGTTGGTTGCAAACAACTCAAACGGCCCCAATGCTGCGGTTGCCATCTTCTGGCAGGGACAGATGTAACATAGATAAGGTATCGAATAATGCAGCCATTACACCCTGTGTTGCCTGGCGTGGCTCTTGGGTGCTGAAGGATGAAAATCAAACCTCACCACTTAAAAGTTGCGTCGAGCGGCACATGATTACCGCTCCAAACAAATCAAAAGCTGAGACTGGTACGATAATAACCTTGGCCTTGCATAGTTTCTTTTGATTGCATTGATTGCTCTCATCCCAACGGTGAGAGTTTTGGATTGGTCTTATGTCAACAATGAGATCGGTCTAAGGTTCTTATTGTCGGGAAAACTTTCGTCTAGTTCCTTCTGTGCGCTCCAACTGAGGAATTAAGGGTGCACAGCCAGATTAACAAATTTCTTTGCTGCTTTGCAGGAGGCAGATCTTGAACTCCTTATTCCGTCCTCATAACGGTCATGCCTGTTGACCCATGACACGTAGTGGCTTTTACGTGTCTTAACGAACTAAATCAGTAGGCACGGGATGCAAAACTGCACTGACAGCATACTACTGGCGAAGCATGACGTCATCTGACCTTGACTAAACTCAGCAGGACAAACTGAAAACATGTTGAGTGTCTGAAATCCCTATAATATAACCAATCTTTTAAACCACAATTCCCCCTTAGGAAAGATAAATATACATATTATTTTTCTATAACTAAATTTAAATGCTACCTCTTTACACTCCTATACCCTTTCGTTTAATAAACCAAATAATCTCTTAACCTGTTTCTTTTACTCTATTTATAGTGAGCTTGGGAATTCCTAGTCTGATAAACAAATAAAATCATGGAGAGTAAAAGGGCAAGTAACAGCTCTAAAACCATTAGCAATTAATGCTAGAGTTTCTTAAAATTTAGCCAACTCTAAAAACTATGATTCCAAAAGAGAAAACGTATTTTCTTTTCTCTTCCCCTAATTAACATACTTCAATTTGGTTTGATTTGTAATAAGTACGGCCTAAGAATAGATTATCTAAGTGGTCAGTACCTGTAGACCTTATAAAATAAATTGAATTGATTCTGATTTCTTTTTCTGACGTCGGTGATGTCCATCCTGAATAAGTTATGCCACGGCTTGATAAGGCCAATCAGGCTGTTGCGCAGCAAAGATAACGATCTTGTTCATGCATTTATATGTATTCCATCGACTACTCAGAGTTAATATCGATTTATAACTTTGTCATTTTAATTAATAAACATAATAGAAGTTCAGATGAAAATTTCAGTTCCATTTAATCCAATAACCCTACCATTTACTTCACCACATTAGCAATTTGATCCGATCCCCGAGTGTTGAGTCATCCTAGGGTAAGGGAGGCATAATTGTTAGGCTCTCTGTTGACCTTTTTTCCCCTCCTTCAACTATATTACTTCTCCTACCAGTTGGCCAAGTGAATTGACCAACATTTGTCAATGGAGATCCCATTTGTTTTCTTGCCTTGCCCAAATGACTTATTCTTCTAATCTCGAAGATTCCATGAAAAGAACTAGCGGGGATATCCAACTCCAATTTTAGTAACAGCCTAATAACAAAAAACCTTTATTAATGAGGGATGAGACGAGTGAAGTCAGAAATGATTTAAACAGCATATTTGTCGCTAATTAAAAATTTCAGAATAAATTATATAATGGAGAAAAATACCTCTCTCCCGTTGGACCATTGTGTGAACCCACTAGCCTTGTTCAAAAGCTTTTAAAATTATTGATGGGCTAATAGAACGATCTCTCTTTCATGCAAATTCATAATGAAGCAAGTAAAAGGTAGTAACCCTTTAAGTAAGCTTTATTTTATTTCGACCTATAACCACAACTTAATTAATACTGATAATAAGGGAGATCTGTTTTAAACGACCTATTAATTAAAAGAACCTCAAAAACAATCTGATTCAGTAATACAAAAGTTAAAATAACTGCCATATTGGAGCCAAAGATCCTGTCCAGAGCAAAAGGGTTAAAAATAAAGATTAAAAATATTTAAAAAGAGAAATTCCGATAATAATATTGTTGTCACATATCCTGTCCGGACATATAAGAAACCCAATATCTGGATAAATTTGGTAATAACAAAATTTAACAGCCTTGAACAATAATCTGGAAATCCTGTTCATAATGAGAGACAAATCCTCAGGGCCGGAATTTCTATTGTGCCAACTGTGCAGTTGCACAAGGCCTTCGCCTACGTTAAAACGGTCCTGCAAATCCTGTCGCTATAATTTTAATACAGAAAGATTAATAAAACACATACTTTAATAGTGTACAACAAATTTGCAAAAGTAACTGGCATTTTCTCGAAATCACTTCAGACCAATCTACATAGGCGTGCGTGCCCCTTTCGACCCCAGCTCATACGCTTATGCAAATCCTATCGCTGTTCTTTTGATTGGAGAGGAGTAACGAAATTCGTACTTTTGCTTTAATTATGAAAACAGAAATTCTTAAAAGTAATTTTCATTATTTGTTTTGGAAAAACACTCCCCACCAACTATTAAAGAAGGGGCCACACATTTGGCAACCCTGATCCTGTCAGCGGGCTTTAACACCCCAGAGACCTGCCCCTTTCTCACATCATTATGGAAGACCAAAATTACTGAAACAGTTGCAACCCCTGCCCCAGTCTATCTCCACTCCCAACTTGGTGGCGAAAAGTGGCGAATGGCGCTTCTCGCAGGGAGGGCCAGGGCAAACCCTCTGATTGGCTATTCATCCAGTCAGAAACTAGGTCAACTTTTGGGTAGCTATCAGCTCGGAGTCGGCCAGAGACTCACTCACGGAGCGCACGTGTTGTGTTTTCATGCATCTGGCATGGCTGTCTTTTGTGTACACTTAACGACCATCCACCGTTTTCAAAAACTATGATTTGCAGGTTGAATGGGCGGTCTCAAAAGGTAGCCTGTGCCTAAAAATAACCATGCACCATGCAAATAAGGGAGGGTGCATTTAACCGCGTTTTGAATTATTAATCAACATTGAAAGCACACCAATTCCAAATTAATTAACTATAATACTTCTAAAAATTCAGGAATATTAATCCGCTCTAATCTGTGGGGTGTGGTTCCGAAACACCCAACAGGGGACCTATATCCAGTCGCGGGAGCCACCAGACCAGATCAGCGGTTTATT
>JAQIVA010000111.1:0-12487 GCA_034697525.1 Lithobius microps | reverse complement strand
GATGGTTGAGTGCGAACTGTACATGGCTGACCCGAGGATGATTACCGCAGAAATCCAAGAGTGAACTGTGCCAAACCTAGACTGAATATGGATCAGTCATCAAAGACATTAAAACGGGAAGCCTTTACAGCTGCCTCAGGAAGGCCACAGATTTCAGACTAGCGTTAACGACATTTATGGTAATTGTGAAGAAAAGTGTAAAACAGAATGTAAATGAAATGGATTGATTTTATGTAAACTATGGACAATCATAAAATTAGAAACTCGTCAATGTACTTCGGAAATCTGTGGTTGCTAACTGTTTAAAGGGACGTTTGTAGAATAAACTCACAAGGGAAGAACATGGAAGAGCAACAAACTCAAATAAACAGTAATGGTTGTGATGTTGAGATGATGTACAAACAGCGAACATTGACTGATGTAATAGACTGATGTAGTGGCAGTATTGGAGAATGTGAATCAATTGTATAACTGACATGGAAGAAGTGTGTCATTCGAGTAGCATTATTGAAACGCTAAGCTCTCATGTTAAGCTCACGACTGTTACGATCTGCCTAATTATGCAAATTAGTCATTGTTTAAAGTACAATAAGGGTAATTACGTAATCCCACTACATCACATTGTTTAACGAGAGATTATTATAATGTCTAATATTTCTTTTCATAATAACATACGTAATTGTATTTATTTGATGACAAGCGTTTGCCCAGAGAAACAGTGTATAGAATCAGCTAGTCAGTATAAGGAAAACATGTACAATTTATTGCATGCAAGCCTGAACCATGCATGCCAGCTCACTCCAGCCTCAGGGCAAACTCTCCCAGCAAGGGAGGAGGGGGGAATCACAGCTTCCTGTAAGATGGCCGACCGGACGTCCCTGCTGGGCAGGAAGAGCCCAGGTTTTGCACAACAAGATGGCCGTCTTGCATCATGGATGAGGTGATGGTCAGCCGGACCAATGGGGACGATTAGCAATGATGTCATGCAAAGGGGCCAATGAGGAAAGAGAGGGCAGCGCCCTGCGGCGGCGCGAACAGGAGGAGAACCCCCAGCTTGAGGAGGGGATCTCTGTCTGTTGGGCCGCCGCCGCTGAACGATCAACACGTCTTCAAAGCCATCAAGCCGACAAAGCCAGGGGGCCGGGAGGAAATCCATTGTTGTGGGGACTCAGACGAAAGGCCAGGGGACGCAATCGAGAAAGGGAGTGAGATTGGGGTTTGCAATCTGAAGGCATCTGCATCAATCCTAAGTTAAGTACTTGAAAACGAGTGTTTAATTGATAGAAAGGTTAGCTGGGAAACGTTTGGCATAATTATTTGTTGGAATAATTAATCGGCACTTGAATAAATAAGTGGTAATAATTGAGTTGTTGGACTCGGGGCTTTCCTTTTGTTTGAGGCAGAGTGTGGCATCTTGTTCCTTTTTCAGCAAACGGCCAAAGTATAATTAAGTATAATTAAATCCTGACAATCTAATTTGTAGCCTAATTGGTTACATAACACTGGTGATCAGAGTGTATTTCGAACCACAATACGCCCACATTTGGACTGCTTTTCGGAAAACTTAAGAATCGGAAATTTAACGGGAAATTATTTTAAGCATTAAAATATAACGATTTAACAGTTAAAGTTAAATAATAGCGCAGGAGCGTTGGGTTTTGAACAGTTCACGGCCGAGAAAGGAAGTTTAATAGAAATTAAAACTTGAGAAAATTCACGGCAGGTCCGAACAAGTTGAATTTGAAGGCCACAGAAAGGAAAGGAAAGCGTTAAAAAGAAGGAAAGCTATATAAATTGGAAGGAAAGCGTATCCCAGTTCTGAATTGTGTGAATTTCATTTACTAGTCGAGTGTGTATTTGCTTTGAGTATTTATTTTGGATTTGGTACGGCCGAAAATAGGCCTATCCTCTCGTTGCGGGTCGGCAAAAGATTTAGAAGGTTCTATACAGGTTTATAAAGGCTGATTGATTTCAAGTGTTACGGAAATGATTTATTTGCATTGTGTGTTTTGAGTGTTTTGTTTGATTTGCGCACGGCCGGAGTTTAGGCCTATTTAAGTGAGATCACTAACTGAAAAGAGGAGATTTTTTTTTTTGGTTAAATTGTTTGTAAAAGGGAGCAGTGTTCCTAAGTGCAATCGTGTGTTGTGTTTAGTGGTGATATAATTGCGTTCAGTCGCAAGGGATTAATTGTAGAATAGAATAGGTTAAATTTAAAGTGATTTTGGAAATTTTAAGTGATTTTAAAGCTGATGGATTTAAAAGTTGAAGGAAAGTTTGCAGTGATTTGATTTTCGTGGCTTGAGCTTTTGTGCAATCTGAATTAATTAATAATAAGAATATAGCCATTTGACATAATTATAAGCCTTACAACATAAGTAATCGTTTGTAGGAAATTGTAGAATTTAAAGTATTAAGTTAAAGAGAAATTAGCTGAATTTTTTTTTTGGGGGGGGTGAACCTAGCACAGATTTTCCAGTAACCTTATCTGATGTGATTTTAACTTTAATTGCGTTCAGTCCACTCAGACTTGGATTGGCAGTAGAAATCATTAATTACCTGGGATTAATTAAGAAGACCATAGAGTGGTTTGTTTCGTTAAACCATAGTTTTAAAAGAACCACGGAAGTCACGAAAAATTAGCCTACCAAGCTAGCAAATCGAACTCAAAATTTGAATAAAATCAGAACTTATTGTAGTGTTACCGTAAACCAATCGAGAAAAGTCGGTTAACTTAAGGAAAGAGCAGATTGTGCTAGTAGAAAGCCGCGAATTTACTTAGGCTTACAGTTAATAAAAGTTTGAATTAAAATTGCACCTACAAAAAGCTAAGAAGCAGTTCACCGTTCTTTGCAACAAGGAGGATATTAGTTAGCAGGTACATAAATTTGTTGAAAATAATAAGGCTTAGCAGGAATTTTGTCAAAAGGTTAAGAAGTAATTTTTAGTAAAATACGAGCAAGAAGGCTTGCCCTAAAAAGGGAGGAATAAAGGACTTGGGTTTGGGAACTGCTAGTTGTCAGGCGAGATTAGAAAGTGCAAACGTTCGGGTTGGTTAGAATAGGCTAGGAAAATTTACAGGCGAAAATAATTAAAAGACATCAAGTGTGAAATATAAGTTATTACGTATTGCATTGGTAATTTTGTGGGGAAATTAGTGAGAATTGGCGAAAAATTGGCGAAAAATTGATGGGAATTGGCTCAAAGTGTTAAGAAAACTGAGTGTGGATTTTGGTAAAAGGTTAAAAGCAAGGAAAGAGAGTTAGAATTGAAAGATCATTATCAAAAAGTGTACATATTACAATCTGTGTTTTATTTGTGATTGATATTGGACACTAGGAGTATTAAGGGAAAAAGGTAAAAGGTGTTAAGAATAGCTAAGTTGAGGACAATATTTAGAACAATGCGGATTTAGCATTTAGTGGTTTGCTTTTATGTTTTCTGGAAACTGTTTGACATATAATACTATTTTTAAGGAGTCTTAAGTGTTTTGATAAGTAGGTAAGAATAGTTGTAAGCAACTCAGCTAGCTTTAAAGAATTTGTTTGAATTCAGTGGTAAAGGAAATTTGAGGTTACTGAATTAATACCCAATTAACACTAAATACGGAGGTGAGCGAGGGAATTTGGGGTAAGTTGAACGATTTTTGGACTGCTTTTAAAAATTGCAAAAGGTTTGAAAACCGTCCGAAGACAAAGAAACGAAAAACTGGAATTTAAAATAGCTCACGACCAAGAGGTAAAGCTTGCATTAATTTTGAAAACAAAAAGTATAGAGGCTTACATTTTAAATAGCTCACGACAGGCCTAGACAAGCCTGAACAAAAAGCTGAAAGTTGAACATTACGGTCTGACGATTTAAATAAAGAAAAGAGGGGGAAAGTCAGTTAAATCAAAATAAAAGCGTTTTCCCAGTAACCTAATTGGTGCCTAGTTGAATTATTAGTTAAGTGCTGATTTATTTTGAGTGAATTTCTGAGTATTTTATTTGTTGTACACGAGGCCGCAAAATAGGCCTATTCACTTTTACGGGCCGACAATTTAGGCCTATCCACTGTAGAGCGCTAAGTGGAAAGAGGAGAAATTTTTTTTTTGCGATAGGCTAGCCTACAGTGCGTTTGAGATTCCATCCGATTACACAATTAGAAAATAAAAAGTTCTGTTAATTTTGGGAATTAATCTGTAAAAGCCGAGGCAAGCAGACCCCTTAAGTGATTTTGAGTTTTTTTTTTTTCCGGTTACTGTGCAAATAATCCGTTTGGAGAATTCAAGCCTAGAACTTTGAGCACTTAAACTTTGTCAAATTTTGATTCCGAACTATTAGCCTAATTTAGTCGAAGTCGACATTAGCCTGTTCAGAATTTTGCTGGTGTTAGATCAATTTCAGTTTGACCTGTTTAAGTTTGATTTGGTTTAGATTTCGTTAAACTCCACTTGATTGAATAAATTTGTTCAAACTTTGGTTGGAGCTAATTTTGGGATTGATTTGGGTTTACTTGATTTTGTTGGGATTTTGCCTAAAACTTTAGAGGGAAAAGAAGGATCGTAATTTAGCTAGTGGAATTTGAGGAAAAGATTTCAATTTACGAGGGGATTAATACGGGAAGTGCAGGAATACTTGGGAAATAGCCTATTGTGCTAAAGATATCCGTAAATTTTTTTTTCCTCTCAAAAATTCGGGAAGAGAAGCGTTGCCAGGTTATCAAAACAGAACAAAATTTCGGAAAGTACGGTTGGAAGGAATCTCATACTACTAGGAAAGAACTAACTGAGCCAGAAATAGCGTAATTAAAATTGGGAGAAATTTGGCAAGTTAAAGAGTTTGGTATATTTGGTAAATTTGGAGAATTTGGTTGAAAATTTGGAAGTAAAATTTGGCAGAATTGGGAGCAGACTGATTGATAAGTGTGGTAAGAAAACAGTGACAGTATTTCTGATTTTGTAAGCTGGTAAGTGTTGGTTGAATATAGGGTTGATTTGAAAACAGGTTAGGATATAGAGTATAGTAAACAGGCCTAGAGAGGCTTGCAGTGAAATCTTGGAAGATCTTAAGTAATAGGTTTGAGAATTTGACGAAAGCAATACGAAAACAATTTTTAGGCGAAAAAGCCTAGTTTCGAAAAAAAAAAAGTGAAGGGAACAGTAGAAGTTGCCAGAAAAAGTGTGGTGGAATTTGAATTGCGAAACGAGGCAGCGACCTCGTTGTCTGTATATATTGAACTCTTGATTGAACTATTGAATTGATTGAAGTGTTTGGGAAATTAAGATAGTTGTAAGATTGGTTAGAAGTTAAGCTAGTCATAAGTTTAGAATTGAGTTAGAATTAAGTTTAGACGATATTTACCTTAAGTTTGGTGACTGGTTGGCAAATATACTCATTACATAAGGTAAAATAGGCTTATGGTTGGTGGTTGGTGAATACATTTATTGGCATAAGTGAATTGGTTAAGATCAAACTGAGTTTAAGCTAGTGATTAGCTAGGGATTATACTTACTGGAAGAATTTAGCAGTTGGAAACTAAAATAGTGTGTTACGGATTTTAGACAGTTGTTTTAGGAAGCAAAGGAACGCTAGTAAGAGATTGGAGTTGTAAATCATAGCTATTCAGCAGAAAAGATTTAGGGAAAGTGAACTTGTGAACTAATTTAGTGAGACTACAGGATAACGGAGACAAATTAGTTTAGAAAACTAAAAGAGACAGTCAAGGGCAAACAGTCTTAGTACATGAATAATGACGGGACGCGGTACTACCCGAAGCGGCACACGAGGCGTGGGGGCAAGATCGACGCCGGCCACGCAAGTGGACCAGCGAGCCGATGCTGCCAATGAAACGCCAGAACGTGACGCAACGGAACCCGCAACCCCATCCGTTCGCGGTCAGAATCCGCTTACAACCGGTAATGGTGACCCTACCCTAGGTTTAGATGGAATAGAAGGATTAAGTGACGCAGGTCAGGGCGAAACTAGCGTAAGAACCAATGTCAGGGGGGTCACAGAAAGATTTGACTATAGGAATACGCAAACGCAGGATCAGGAGGATAGCGTAATAGACGACTTAATCAAACGATTAGCTAACCAGGACAATAATAATAAACGACAGGTAGACGATCTAAATAGGGAACTAGACGAATTACGGAGTAGGATTGCAAACTTAACTGCCAGGACACCTGCATCCACCGTGACGACCACGGCGGAGGTGCACTGGCCAGCCACGGGAGGGAATGCTAATCCGCTTCCCCGAAATCTGGGACAAGGGGTCGACACTACACCACAGGTAACCTTACCTACGGTAGACCTCACTTCCCAAGGATCCACGCCAAACCAGGCAATCCCGATTGCGGAGAACCGGTGCGGCACGGCTGTACCCCGCACCTGGCAACCTGCAGGCGTCAATCTGGACGGTCTGCAGAGTGGTACGAACCAAGTGGCAGCATTTCAGCAGCCAATTTGGAGTGTTCAAAACACCCCGATCTCATATACCCAAATGCCTACTAATAACTCCCAGCTTGGCTACGGTTTGACAACCGCACAATCGAGTGCGGTACCGAGCCGAAACGAGCAAGTGGAGTGGTTCATTCCGCCAGGCCGAGAGCAGGCCTATATAGACCAATACCGCTCTCAAATTAAAGGTATCCCAATTTTTGATGGAACGAAAGGGGCAACCGTAACACAATTTTTCTCAATTATCGAGGGTCTTAAGGATCTAGACAAGTTATTCCCAGCTAGGTTATTGATAGTCGTAGCAAAGGAGCGCATGCGTGAAAACGCGTTGGATTTTGTAACAAGAAATGCGGTCCTAGCTAGAGGAACTGATTATGAGGCGTTTAAAACGGCGGTCCTAAACCGATATGGGTCGGGGGCCGACGTTACTGCAAAATATGAATTAGAACAGGCACGGCGGGAACCAGACGAGTCATTATCATGCTACGCGGATAGGTTGGAAAAATTGGGTAGCAAAATTTGGATGGTACCATTTAACACCACTATGGCCGAAAGAGAAAAAATTGAAAAGGAAAAAGACACTAAAATTAGAGAAGCGTTCAGATTGGGTTTAGATAAGGACCTTATGTCACACCTGGGGGCCAGGGATTCTAGAGATATTAATGATATGCTAGCAATAGCGATAAAATATGAGGGAGACTTAAAAGTAAACAAACTAAAAATGGAGAAACCAGGACCAACAAATATGAAAATAGGAACCGACAGGGAAACTAACTCTTTAGCTAACATATGGGATTCAACCCAACAGCCAGGGCGGAGCAAGCGAAACGCCACGGAGGAGGTAGTCGAGAAAATGCCAGAAAGAGCTTTTCTCGCTACCGTTATGGACTCCGTACATCAAGCAATACGAGAGGCTCTGGACGGTAACAATAAGAAAATTAAATTAGACGAAGCTAGGGTGTCGGCAGTGGACACTAATATGGGTTTTAAAACTCCCCCTGGCACATGTTTCAATTGTGGGAAAAAGGGACATCTGAGACGTGATTGTTGGGATGGAAAGAAAAACAACAAGTTCAACACTGAACAAACTAATGATTACCCTAATGACCACGGAGGCGGCCAGGGAGGGAATCGCGAACGTTTCAATCTAAACAACCAACATAGCCAGAGCTGGGAGAATAGAGGAAGGGGGAGAGGTCGAAGCAATAGGGGTAGGTTTCACCCGTATCGTTACAATGACTCCCCAAATTATATTAACAATAATTATAGCCAGGGTGGACCAGGGAAGGGATAGAAACAGCCAGAATAGCAACAATTCAGGACAGGCAAATGAGTCGGGGGGACACACAAACTCAAAAGACTAGTTTTCTCTCCGAATAATGTTAGGGTATTCGTGGAGGGGGGGGGCAGGTGCATGTAGCTTACCTGCTCCTGTTACTTGCAGTATAAAAACCCCTATCACCACTATTAGCGTAACCAGGCAACAAACAACGAAGCCTATTGACAGTGAAACAAAACCTGATTGCAGTTCAAATACGAAAATTAAAGAACAAAAAGTTAACGAAGTAAAACTCAACCCGAGCAGAAAGAGCTTCAGCTCGCTGCTCGTGTCACCAACGGTGGCAAACGAAATGTTTGTGTTGATCTATAGCAAGGGACTTTGGTACCATTTGGAACTAAACTTAAGAGACAGAGTATTAACGATCCCTAGGCTGACAGCCTACTATGGAAACGTCCCAAGTAAATACGTACCCAGGCCAGAAATGACCGACGCTGAAGTTGTTCATACATTAAAATTGTTGTTAGAAAAAGTAAACTTTGAACACAATTTGCACTGTAACGCTGCCATTGTTTCGTTGTATGAGGCAGGCGGGGAGAGCTCAGCTTTTCACTCAGAATTAAACTACGAACAATACACTAAACCGATAGTTATGGCAATATTAGGGGGAAGTAGGAAAATAGAATTTAAACACACTGAAGCCCAGCGCCCGGGAATAGAAAAAAGAAAGTTTAAAAAAAAAAAAAAAAAAAAACGGTCACATGTTTAAACTTAGTGAACGCGGAACCAAAAGAATGGAGGTTGCGTTTTCCCCAAGGTAGTCTATGTGAAGACCCAGTAATTGTAGTCACATTTTGGGAAAATATGATTAAAAACACCGTTACAAACGAAAAACAAACAAGTTTTAGGTCTGCCATAAAACCGGAATATCATTATTCACCCGAACTAGATTCAGATCAGGAAACCGACGAGGAAGTGTTGGGTGGGGCGCGGAATGTTATGAAACCTAAGGCAACTAGAGTTTCAGCAAACCATGCATGTAATAGCAAAAAGATAGCCATATGTGAGCAGGGTGAGACACCAACGAGAGCAAAACTTGGTAGAAACCTTATAGCGTTGGAAGCAGGCGGTGAAGTGTTAATTGCTATGCTAGATAGCGGCTCCGAAGTGTCACTTATAACGAACAAAGCAGCCGAGAGACTGCAAGCAAACTCGGGAGGGAACATCAAAATAACTAAATTACCTTCCCCAATATGTTGCGTAGGCGTTGGGAACAAAATCACACACGCAAAAACAGAAATAGAATTGGACATAAAGCGGGGAGGATTTAATGACAAAATAAAATGTATAATATTGCCCCAGGGCAGTTTCGGCGAGGGCCAATTGTTACTCGGATGTGGATTTTTGAATGCGCCAAACAAGCAAATCGCGCTAAGAACGAGCGAGAAGGTATTAGAAATAGTAGGCTATAAATTTAGATTAGCTCCTAGTGCAAAAGGGGTTTTAGATAACTACATGAGAAATGAAGACGTTTTAGAGAGAGGAAATAGCGCGAGCAACGTACGCATCGCTACGGTTACGGCCGATTTAGACAAATCAGCCGATACCGAGTCGATTGGCGCAAACGATAGCCTAAGCACGAATTTAATGCCTGAAAAGCTGGTCGCCGACGTCATGGTCACTTTAGGTTGTGACGTCACGAGCCCTAGAAACACTGAATGCACCTTGGCGGGTGTAGTTCACTGGGGATCGATCGGGGTTCAAAGTGGAGCTTTTCCTGCCTAATCCACAAAAACGTGAAATTACTTTCACCAAATCGCTCGTGAATACGAACGAAAATGGCCTTATTCCGCTGAGAGCGATCAACGTCTCTCTACACGACCAACTTTTGAAAGCGGGCACGGTTGTGGGTTGGTACACAACCGCCATCGTTGACCCCGCACCCAATGGCGAGTCGGTGCACGCGGCCGGTCTAGCCACGGGGGCGGAGCCAACGCAGCCAAGCGAGGGCGGAGCCAAAATGGGGCCTCGCTGATTAGTAGAGCCAAATGGACGTGCTGGGGCGTGAGAACTTAGCGCGGAAAGTATCGGTCAATCAAAAATAGTTAGGGGACCGTCATGTTAATATAGACAAACTTAAAAGGGGTGGGCAAGCCGACATATGGAAAGGAATTTGTTCATGTTGAGATGACTAGTAGAAAGTTAAGGATTTCATTCATCAAGTGGTAATGAGAGTTTCTCATGTTTATGACATTGATAAAACCATTGTGACAGGTTTAGTTATTGTAAAACAGCCTATCCGCGCAATGAGAAGCCAACTATATTTAGAGCAGGGGATGACTTAGGTGTTAAACGGGAATTTGGAGGGACTTTAACGAGTACAGAGGCAGCAATCAACGATCAAATTAACAGATTGCTTTTATCTGAAACAGAGTTACCAAGTGAGGTAGATTTAGATCCACACATTGACAGTTTGGGAGATAATGATAAGGCAACTGATAATACAGACCAGCAGTTAACGTTAAACAAGGTTTTAGACACCAACAAGGCGTTAGCATCGGAGGACAGCGATGGTTTGGCAAATAAAGAATCGACTGGTCGATCTAAGCGTAAGCGTAAGACGGTGCAGAGCGATTTAAGCGCCAATAAGAGGCAAATAACTCATAAATATGGCACAAGAGCTGCGGCTCGGATCATATCAAAAGCAGATAAATTGAAAGCTGCTAGGGAGTAATTCTTTAAGAATAATAAGAAATACAGCATGGGAGACACCAAAGCCAAATAGCTCATACTATTGTCGAGTCAAAAACTAAAGAAATGGTCATGATTTGCATCCAGAAAATTATTTTACGTGAAATTATAGAAGAATAAATTACAGATTTTTATTTATTTTTGAAATAGGAAAATTCCTGATTATAGCCTAAAGAGCTTTTGAAACATGAATAGGTTATCACCTGCCCGAGGCCAGGCAGACATTTAATTCCCAGCCGTGTGTTTAAAGGCATTTCACTGATAGAAAATATAAGAATTTTTTTTTTCCCCTCCACTTTCACCTTTAAGCTGTTCGAGCATTTGCATGGGTTCTTAAGAAAATCGTATTGACTTAAACGCAAGTTTGAGTTTGCCATAATCTGCTAAAAATGATCATTTTGGGGTCGTACATTTAAAGTTTCGCACCAGTGCGAATTGGAAACAAAAACGCACAGTTTGACCTGTTATTAAGCGCTTTTCGGAAACAGAACTTAAGCATTATTTTTTTTTCTTTTTGGACTCAACAAAACCCCCCCCCCATGCTCGTTTGACCATGCAACTGCTCGAGCTTAAGGTTTACTATTCGAAATTATGAACACTCAGAGGATTTTAATTTTCTCAGGAATTCTCAGAACGTTTCATCTTCAAACATTTTTTTTTGGGCCTAAACGCCAAAAGGCAAAGTATCAATAAATGAGTAAGCAAGCGAATTAATTTAGGTTAGGCACTTAGGAAAAGCACAAATTTTTTTTTGGTTAAAATACTATTGAAATGAGTTATTTGGCTACAGTAACGAATTATGATTAAAAATAAGTTTTCACGTTAAAAAAAAAAAAAAAAAAAAAGTTATGCAGGAGCAAGCAATTTGACTGATAGGCGGCTTGCACTCTATTGCGCGGGGATTTCGATTGATAATTTAAGCAAAATGCTAAGTATAGTAGAAAAACTCCGAATTGGAGAAAGAGGGGCGCAATAACCAAAAATTAATATGACATACATCACTGAGAAGTTGACAATTATAGGCAAAACGATTTACGGTATTATAAAAAGAAAGGAGGCAATAACTTACAAACAATAACCCGTTTAATCAAAATAAAAGACAAAAACATAGATAGCAGTTACAAAGGTGAACAGGGCAGGTTATTTCAAATTAGATAAAAACAGGGCTGAACAGTAGCCATAACGATAAAAAGTAGGATAACACAAGGAAAATCAATCGATTTCGAGCATTTGCGTTCTAAGGTCAGAAAGTGAAACATCAGAGTCAGTATCATTCAATACCATGGCAAAGTCCTCTGCTGTCAGATCCGGGAGTCCTTCACACACTGGAGAATCCTCTTGGGATGAATATGACTCAAACGAGTCGTCTAATAAGTCATTGAAATCAAGGAGGCTTGGTGACGAACCTTCTGACATGTACACCGAGCCCGGTGGACTCGGTACCGGCGAACACTGTCCATCATGAACAAAACATCCTCCGACGGCGGCCTCAATGCTGGGCTGAGGAGACGGGGCATCAACAAGTGGGGGCACATCCTCCTCTTCATGTTGGGGGGGCACAAGGGGAACTGCGTCCAAAACCAACACGGCCGGGGCAGCATCGGCCGGATAAAGGACGTCAGCGTCGATAGCGTCCTCGGCGGCAGCTACGTTGCCTTCGGCGGCTTGGAGGGCAGGCAGGAGGTCCCATTCGGGTAAGATAACGCCTTCAAAGTGCTCGATCGTCTCGCATCGATAGACGAAGTCGAGGAGCGGTTCTTCAGCCTCACGATACGGGAGATGACAGCTCCCGTTCATATGGGGACACGGGGGCCCCTCACCAAAGCGGCACTGGTGGAAGTGGCGTATGTAGCGCGCAAACCGTTGGCCACGGGCTTGGGGCGCGGGGAACTCGGCAGCACGCTGGGGGGCCTCGACGCACCAATAGTCTTGCATTAACGCCCGTTGGGCATATCCGTAAGGGTCCCGGTGGCCGGTACGGGAAGGCAGCATCCTGTCCATAAAACGGCCATGGTC
>JAQIVA010000110.1:0-12565 GCA_034697525.1 Lithobius microps | reverse complement strand
AATTTTAGTTGCTCCTATACTATTGACCTATTTACCTATTCTCTTGCTCAAAAATGATAAATTTAGCAACCTCACAAGAAGTTATCAATAGGAATTGCTTAACTACTGAGAGAAATTAAAACTTCCAAATTTAATTTCCCATCTAGGCAAACATTATAAACATGTTGAGGAACTGCGTTTAACCAATAGAAAAACTGTCTTTCTCAAAAGAAACGGACATTTTTAAACTATCAAAAGTGTGTTTGCGATGTCGATTTGAGAAAATCGAAGCCGCTTGTGAATTCGACAATTTTCAATAGTGATATGTTCTTCCCCCAGGCTTGCACTAGTATCCTCCAGTTACTTTTCTTCTGAAAAACAGACAGTGGAAGTGAAATTTAACAAATAATCGTAACAAAATCCAAACTATAGAATCTACTTTTATATTTCTGATCACTGGAGCTACCGTGAAAAAATAACTTTTCTATTTTGCCAATATTTATCATGAACTCTCTACGCTGCAATGTTTGCATTCTTTCAATTGTCCCAAGTCCATTAGCCGTCCCTTAAACTATGTTTATTGTGCTCCATTTTAATCTCTGTCTCAACTGACATAAAAGTCCGGTTCGGAAACATCATCATTGGATTGCGGTAATTAGAACACATACAAATATGATAGCCTCTCGTGAAATCGACGGATATCGTGATTTAATTTTCATTTCAGGAAAAATTAAAAGAAATATATGAGGTCATTGCCATGTTATCCATTAAGTACCATTCCATTTTTGACCTTAATTTGAAGCAGATATTTTTACAATAAATTTTTGAAAACCATTTTTCATTCATAAATTGAAATTACTTTTACAAGTGTTAATCATTTAAAGCCTAGTGAGGCTCCTTGGGCATGCCTGAAAAAATGCTATAAACTACCACTTGAAAGAAGACAAAACTATTGTTCAAAACTACAAAGATTGAACAAATCTCAAGTAAATGTCATTATGAAGGGCATTATTAAATATTTGAGGTCGTGCTATCATTGAAGTCGATAATAATTGTGCAATCCGGACAGTAGAATGTCACTAAGCATTTCAACCGCAAAGTCGCATAGTTAATTTATCCTAACCCGATAATAATTAATGTTTTTTATTCCAGAAGATCGCGAGCAAATGCTACTACACCAATGAGATGAAAAGACACGCTGTATTAGTGCCTTTAAAAGCGAAACAGTAATTTAGAAATTACATGATATAGTACAGTATTGTCATGTAGCTTCGGCTGAACTTGAATTGATATTTTCGAATCCCTGCACACTTCTAAAAAGGAAGAATATAACAATGCCGAAAGTTGGACACATTTGTAAAATTATACACAACCTCTAAGGAGGGCGCCGTTGAGCAGCCTAAGCCACGGACAACCGACAACAGAACCATGAATAGCACTACCATTCTACTCAACTGATCGTCAATGTAGTGTGCATTTATTCGGTCAATTTGTGCCTAAATATTCGACATTGCTCGTGTCCAACATTCCTTATCCTTAAATCCTCTGTTATTGTTCTGAAGATATTGTATTTTGATTGCTGAAAATACTTTTGCTTTTCACCAGGCTTCGTGGAAATTATAAAACTTCCAATATGAACAAGCAGTATGAGCTTCACCACCTTTTGCAAAAAGGAGATTGTATAGCAATAAGGATATTTAAAGTGGTAAATTGAAGTGTATTTACCTTGCATTGACCTTGTTTATTACGATCAACTTGTAAAGAATTCCTCAACCGTTACAAGCTCATGGAATCGTTGTTCACAATTAATTGAAATAATCTCCGAAATCTTCTTTTCAAAGTCCCTTTGAAGTAATAAATCGCATCATCGAAGCAGGACATAAGCCACAAAATTACACAATTGATTCGTATTTGTTGAGAACTCTAATTAACCACTTAACAATATCGCGATCTCACAAAATCGCAACTAATAGATGCTTCTCAAATATTATCAGTTTCATTTAAACTTTCATTGTTAAATAGCACGCTAGAAATTGGACATAAACGTTATAAACACCAGCTATTAAATTAATGTCATTGTATAATTAAACAGCCTAGGATTTTGTTAACATCCTGAAGTCCATTCAGATCATCGATCTGCACACTCCACAGTATTTCAAATTAAATTAAATTAAAATTAGATTTCCAACTTCCCACAAGCATGGCAGACCATCGTCAATATATATTTCCTCGCCTTTTGAAATGTCGAGTAAGATTGCTTTGTTGTTGTGCATTCAATGTCCGTGGAGGTCCAGACAACACTGTTAGCAGTCGATGGAGGCTCGATCGTAGAAAAGATGGAGCTGACGCTTGATTCGTCTATAGGTTATGTTGCTGCATCATCTGCTTCTGCCTCCGGTAATAATATTTTCTTAGTAAATACATACTTCATTCATTGTTGTAGGTGGCTAATCGCTTTAACAAGGTCAAAATCAAGAGGCGGAGGTGGTCATGGAAATTTACATAATTAGATTCGCATATCAGTCACATTTCTGGAGTCCAAAGCATTGTAATTTTCGAAAAACGCTGTCTGTTTGAGGTGATATCCGGCATATTCTTTCGTTCGTAAAGGACATGTATCCATATTTAGAAAACCTTGGTGTTCGCGGCAAATTAATATTTCGTTTATTTTTATCGATTAAATTTTAGAGAGAAATTGCACATTTTTTGTGGTAATAATTAAGATACTAATGAAAATTAGAGATCAATGATTACCATATATTCATTTATTTTTATTCGAAATGACAGATTTAACGGTATTCTAAGAAATATCAGCAATATTTTTCCCCATTTGCCAGATTTAACTATAAAAAATCATTTTAATCCTTCTATAAGGATGTTCAAAAACTTGTAAAACAAATTAAACGTATTTATTATGAAAATAGCACGATTTCTTCATAATAAACCATGCCGTTTTTCCTCGCATCTAGTAAAATTTCACCTTGAGTTTTTTACGAGTGCTTTTAAAATGCTAGTTATCTTAGACGAAATGAGTAAATCATAAAATTCCATTGAAGCCAGATTTGTCGTTCACCAAACAGAGACAGCGGAGTTGACTGTATATTTAGGTTGATGTAAATTGAACATTGTTTTTGTAGAAGAAAATATATCTATTTATTTTTGCAGCAGCTCAACCTATTTGATCAAAAGAACAAGCGGCTTTGGAAAAAAGGAAAGATGTTCTAACTCCTTTGCCCTCAATCTCATAAGGGCCCTTCCTTTATCTAAAATGCAGAATCTTACCTTCTGCCGCTACGTGTTTTCTTAACGCCGCCATCTCCTAATACGGAATCAGGGAAGCGTTGTGCGCAAGATTTGGAGGCTTTTGAACGTTGAGACCTGTAGAATTGAGCGTAGAAATTAAATGGATAGTCGAGTTTAATTAGTTCCACATTGAAATTCTAAATAATGAAACTAAAGCACCGGCAAATCTCAATGGTTTTCAGCAATGCCCAAAAAGATTGACGTTTAAATTTGCCTGAATGTTCATCCATCAGCTGATAGACAAATATGTGGTATACGATTCCCAACACTCCAGCATATGAATATAAACTACTATTTTCGAAAAAGAAATAACCTAATCCAAACGGTGTTTGAACTCCCTTGAAAATTGATCCATCAACAGTAGCAACAACTATGCAGAAGCCAACAATTTCATTCTCTAGAACTAATGTATCATCAACCCTCGCTGCATGTCACCAACAAACCCAGGTGCACAAGATTTTGATGATGTTGTACGTTAAAACCCATTGAAGAAATGAAATTGTTGACGAGTTTTATTGGTTCTATGTTAGAATTCAGCCTCAATGTCAATCTAAATTAGCGATTATTCGACCCCTCAAGTTTTTTAGTTCTTTGCAATTTATATTTGAGGAAATGGGGTTTCTTAAATCAGTTTTCCGTTATTGTAAGTTTAATAATAGCCAATGCAATTAGAGTCGTCAAATCAAAAACTTGAAGGTTTGGGTACGTAAAATTGGGGGTTTATGGCGAGATAGGGGCCTTAATTAATCTTGATAAGATTGAAAATCCATCGAAGAATGGTGATGCAGGACATCTATTCAGTCAACCAGCATTTAATACCATCCTCATCCTAAGCACACAGAGAAGCACGCGGAGCAGGCAGCTCTGGCAGACGTAAAACTGAAGCAAGGATTGTACACGCAGCCCTCGCAGTGCTCGGCATAGACAAGCAATAGCTGGGCATTCAAGCGCAAAGCATATATTAGCACGTTAGCTTTATGCACACTGCTGCTCAATCCAAGTACTGTCCATATGCACAGACGAGTGAGCCAAGTCAGTCTAGAAAAATACGGCACGAAGTCACGTCCCAAGTGTACAGGCTCCACAGCAGACTACTAGAACACAAAATAGGCACATTGGGTTGCCGCTGACTAGCCACACAAGAACAAGCCTTCAACGGAAGAGAGACCGCAGATATGGTAAACTGACTATCTGTATCCAGCTCACGAGTCGAGGGTGCGCTATTAGAGGCGCATACTACCAGACCCGCCGGCACTAATGCCCGAGTGCTCGTTAGCTTCAACCGTTAGCTTCTCTTAGCTCCCAATTATGGGCAGTGAAATAGTGGTTGTAATCATTTATTCAACTACCCAATAATAGCTAAATTACCTTCTCTGAAACCCAAATATATCAATGGAACTAGTGCTTAATGCTAGAACAGCTTTCCGGCGGTAAGATAACCAACGCGGGCATTTATTGAAATATAAGTTGTGGAATGCATTTTTGCGCACTCTAATGCTTGGAGACAGTGCCAAAAGGAGCTACAATCAAAAGAGGAAAAGCACCATTAGGAGGAGGAGATAACTTTGAAGTTGGTACAATTGTGCGATTCGCATCTGGATAGTCTGACTCTACTTTAGAATTGCTCAATATTATCCTGGAGCTGGTGATATGTAGAATGTAGTATTTTACGTGACTTCATGCGGATAATAAAATAGCAAATGTGCTACCATGATTTCGACAGAGCCATGCTCCCAAAGGATAATTAGACAAGTATATAAGTAGTCTTGATGAGCAGTGATTATTTTGAAAATGCGTTTGCATCTCCACCATTTGTAGCTCAGAAGCCATAAATATTCTCAAATTATGGCTGACTTTGGAGCCTTTAACATTTTGAGAAACGCTGGGAACGAAAGAGCCAGGGAAGGAAGATTGTGGCAATCCTTACAATAATTTGCCATTTAGAGAGCAACTGATGGCTCCTAAAAGCAATCCAATGCATGATTGCTCCAGTCTAACGCCGACTCATGAGACGCGTATGTGACCTAACAGTCAATTTTGAGCACTGGGTTGTAGGCACCATTGCTTATTAAAAGTTCCATATGATGATACATCGCAGCAGTCACAAGGTCAATACACTAGTATGTAATGGCCCTACAAATACTGGAACGTCGATGGTGTGTAAAATGATTTAATCGCCAGTTTCATCAGCCGAATGAACAAATACACGGTTTTAGGTGTTGATAGGCAGTTTGATGGAGCAGTTACCATACAGGAAGAACCAAAAACAAATGCTGCCAATTTCAACGACATGAAACAGCTTCTTGGAGGCGAAAGTTTTGAGGTGGCAGTAAAGTACAAATCGATGCAAATCTTGCAATAATTGTTAGTAATGATCACAGCTAATGAATACCTAGGATGAGGCCTTGCTGACGTTGGCGTAGCTGCCTTAGAGTCTACGCACTTTAAATCCACATTTGCACAGCATGCAGCTTTGAAAAACATCGAGTAATTTGTTTGAATGCAGCAACAGGAAACTAGACCTTAAATCAATTAGCAAGACGAAATGTCGATATAAAACGGGTATATCCATAGAATTTTGTTTGAGATGTTTTTTCTCACCACAAAGAAAACCTATTTTCGTTTCAACCGCAATAACGTGGGTTCAGAAACTGTCTCTATTGTACAGAACATAATAAAATCTTTCTCTTCATATGAAGTCAATTATCAACAATTTTTGTTTAATAGGTCCTTTGTCGTCGCCAGCATCTCGCCTCCAACTGTTAGTCTGCTGGACTCGGCAAAAATGAACAACACCAACTATTAAAAGATAATTTTACCCACACCGTGTGCCTAGCCTCCACTATGCCTACTACTAAACTGCCACCACTACTAACTCGTGCACCTTTCACATTCGCATCCATATCGCATTAGAACGCATTCTACCCACCAACGTCCTCCTTCTTTCTGTGTCAATGTTTTGCTGCTCCCTACTTCCATCTTTCCCTGGAGCCATCGAAAGTGGAACGATACTAAAACAGCTGCAACAGTTGTAGCGGCACCGCTCTTTATTCACCTTGGAGCCTCCCCTCACCTCCCATCTGGGCAGCAACTCGCCATTGCTACCCTGAAGAAGACTGGTCCTGGTGAGATTGGCCTCGAGTTGGGGGAACGTACTGCCCTATACAACTCGGGTTCTACCACTAACCAACGTACTAACGGCGGCTTGGGGTTATCTTGTGTGTGGTTCCACAAGTGCTGCAGTGAGTATTATCGCCTCATATGCAAAATGAGTGTACTCCTAAAGAGCGCACGAAGGAACTCTTATATAAAGAGCTTATAACAGCGTATAAATCGCCACTCTCTGAGTTTGATACGGTCTTGATATTGGGCCACTTTAACTGTCGTCTTGGCAAGGACTCAAGGCGACAGCTCCCAAGTTGGGGGGACCTCCTCTGATTCTGTGATATAAACCACTGATAATGGGCTAGGAGTACTTGACCTGTGTAAAGCCAATAGACTAAGGGTCTGAAATACCCGGAACAAGCGCAAAAAAGTACTGAGGCAGACTAGGAATCATTAGGCAATCAAAAAAGGTGCGATGCTGGATCTGGTTCTAGAGCCTGCAAACATCAGGGTCTGTAACTTCAAGGACCCAAGTGTGTGTAGATCAGTCGTAGCTAAATTAATGCTGCCGCTTGGCCGTGAAATAGTAAACCTTGCGCGGTTTCTGGTGAGGTCATTATAACCTGCATAGACACTAGCTGATTACATACACTACAAAACAGCTATTTGTCAAGTTAACTCTCGGTTTTCTTGAGTGTTGGCATGTCGTATGAAGCGTTATTCGACACCAATGGTAATGTGGGTGAGGAAATATATCAGAAAATGATGAAGTCATCGTTCAAAACGGTGTTGGAGATGTCAGGTCAGATACGGGCATCTCTGATTGTGGGATCCCACTAGCAAAATCGTTTAGCGCTACGGGCGTTCGAAATAGTCGGCAAGAAATAATACTCGACAGTCTTAGAAAATCTCAGTTTCTGGGCTGCCTCTCTAGAAATCCTAAAACAGCTCTTCGTTAGATATTAATGCATAGCGTGACTACAAAGACCTTAGTGAACGATTAATTACATCCTTGAAGAGAGTTAAACAATTTGAAATCTTTGATAATAGCACATTCTGAACAGTCTTTCCATGAATCCAATGGGTGGTCGTTTCATTTTGTAATAACTGCCAATATTTCGAGGTAATCTGATATGAGGGTAGTCCAAACTGTTCGATGAATTACCAAGTTTGAACAGGGTTAAACACGTCGAAACACTTCAACCTCTGTTTAAATTCTAATAAGCTACCTATGGACCGCTGCAATTTTAGTCCTACCCTCTAGAAGAGATGTCACTTTCCCATTGTGGACGACAGATACGATTTTGAAATGAAGGTCGAAAATGCCCTAATTTTTAGCTAAACTTCCTCTGAGAATAATTGTCAATGAGATACGAGTTATGATCTGCATATTCCAAACTATGGGCCGGCAAACGTGCTGACTAAAATATGGCAGATGCACCCGAAGATAATAGGAAATTTGGCTTCACCTTGTAGTTGAAAAAGGTGTGTGAATACAATGCTCAAATTTTAGTAGATACCGGTGGTCAACAACTAGACCAATCCAAGTAAGGATCGATTAATAAAATCAATAAATGTTGTCAGATTTGTCAATTAAGTTTGTGGGGGTTGGGGTTGAAGGGTGCTCGCACTTAAGTGTGGTCGTGTAATCTGCTGAAAGGTGCAATGATGTGATTGGGCCATTGCATGCGTCGCTGCTTTACAAAACTCAATAATCAATCGAATATTTAAGTGCAATTGCAAATCTGAACAATATGGGTAACCGGTTTAATTAAAGACGTATATTGCATAACAGAAACCATGGGAAGGTGCTAGATATTGGTTCACATACAAATCAATGGCGTAAGAATTACGTAAGACATATACGTAGGTAATTTTGCATAAATGTGAAAATTACTTAAATGGAGCAGTTTATTGATTGCTATGTATGAGCGTTTTTACTGAGGAGCAGCCGAAAGCAATAAGCTGACTGATTTGAGACCGACGTGTAGATTTTCGTCTAAAGGAACCGCATGGGAAAAGAATAGCACGCTCGACTGCAGACAGCTGGATAATTGCGTTGTTAAATTTCATTAATCCAGGTGACTTTGGCGGTGGCATCACCACTGTGCGTGAAAGCTGTTCTGGCATTGGCGGCTTAGCTGAAAGCGGAGCTCTTTCTTGGGCTGCCGTCACAGCCGCCGCCACAACCAGTAGGAGTTAAGATAAAAAGGCGTTCGACGTCCCTCACATATTCCTTAAGTCATGCTCACGGTTGCCAGCTTCTTTATCAGCTAATGTACATGTTTAGACGAATAGAATAAACGCACTGGACGCAGTTGGTGATAAAGCTTTATACAGTCCATGGATGTTTGGACGGGTGTCAACAATTCCCGTTTGCTACATTTACAGTTAGAACAAATTTGACAAGAGCAGGCTTTATTAACCCTCTATGTCCCACAGTCTTATGAAATGTACAACGTAATTTTTAATGAAACTTCCAACAGCACAAATAACTTTTAGAAATGAATAACGTTATTATATTTACCCAAGTGTATAATCTCAATTAGGTACTAATTTTCAATAGAATTTCTCAAACGAAAGACATTAAATTAAAATGAAGATAGGATGAATATTCAAATACCACATATGTAATAGACGACAGGTAACTGATAAAATGAAGGAAAAGTTCATTGTAGTCAATGAAATTGATTAGACAGTGTATTCCGACCAGTAAAGCGTCAAAAAAGAGATTTCGAATCGGAACCCAGACCATGGAGTTAAAGGTACGTAGGTCAGTAATTTCAAGTATTCTTGATTAACTTATTTTTCCTATTAATAATAATGAGCATTTGCTCATCCTAAATTATCAGTTGAAAGGTTCGGGTAAGATAAGTCAACGTTGTTTTATAACAAACCTTTTACAAATTGAGGCATTCATAACTGCTTGTGCGGATTCGTTTCAAAACTTTTAAATTGAAGAATGTCACTATAAAACAGATTTTAATGGTGAAAAGTTCATATTAAAACGTGCATGGCATGCGAAAATTTGATGGCGTTCTTTATCTGCTAAATTTTAAAATGTGCTATTTTGAGAATTTTTACTGAAATGGGATCCATATATTTGTTTCGAGATTTTTTTTAAAAAAAGATAAGAATACTCTGACTGATATATCCAAGGAAAGCTAAAGAGATTTGCTTCTTGATTTCACGTATTATACACTTTTCATATATGTGTGTATTCCAAAATAGAGCATTTTTGTAAAAAGATTTGCTATTTAATCGAGTGTTTTAATTTTTAATTCTGTTTAAACATGCGTGGAAAAGATTACTTGATTAATCTAATATCTTCATGGAAATGTCGAGCGGTTTGTGTGAAATCATCATCACAGTTAACTTGCTTGGAACATCCACAACCGAATTGCGCTACTTATTTCTAAATATTGTTCACAATAATAGCAAAATATCGAAAAATAAAAAAGAGGTACATACGATGTCGTTTAACCGAAGTCTGCTGAATAAAACATGGCCTCATATTGCTTCCGCGATTTGATAAGGAGAACCTCTGCTGTTTGTCCTTCACATTTGTTATATGACGTCATTCAATGGAAACTGCCTTTCAAATTACAACTTTTTACTTTTATTAAAGTAAAACCTGCAAATATAGAAGGAGCTCTAATCTTCTCAGAGTGACAAAACACGGCTTTCATTAAAAGTTGAGAAACAAAACTTAGGGGAATAGTTTTCAAAGACAGGTTCTATTGATCATTTATATAGCAGTGTAATAAGCTAGATTGAAACAGCAGAAGCAGGATAAATGGCATGGTGTGCACTTCGTTATACCTGTTAGTAAAAAAATGAATTGTTGTTGCAGAAATAGGCAAAATATAGGAAATTCAAAATAATTTATGCACTTTCCTTGAAAATAATCTTGCTTCATGGTGTCAGCATATGAAAAATCCAATATGTATGTCTATATTCATCAGGGTCTATAAAATCATTCTAGATGGAAACTTCAAGAGCCAACTTTGGATGGAATACCTGATTTTTGGGGACAAAGAGGCCAAATGAAGGGTTCATCGCACTTTCAGTTATATGTGAATCGAATTGTATGAATTGACATGAAATAATTCTTTTGATTTTTTTCATTGGTTTTGTTGTTGGCTTTTTAAGGTTACTGGAGCAATCTTTTCCCTATGATGTAACCTTTCCTTGCGTACTCTGACAAAACATGAAAATAAAATTGTATTCCATTTGCATATGATTTTAATTCCGTTTCTTTATAATTAAATATACAAATGAGCTATATTCATTAGGAACAGGAAGAAATCGACTAGTCGATGTCAGCCTCTGGTCTTGACTTACGTTGACCAGTTTGAATATTCATGCGTAAATCAGTAGTGCCATTGAAGAGGCGATACTTTCGCATATAGTTCACACCTGCACGCTACCTCGGTAGAACTACTGAATTTAAACAGAAAGATACATAAAGTCTGACAGAACCATAATTTTGTACGGTTTATAAGGTTTATACGTTAGTCAGCCTATTGGGCTCATTCAAATGAAGGCGGGTAGACAGAAACATATAAGATTAGGATATCATTAGAGTTTACCGAAAAAATCTAAGATTAGAACTGTAGGAATCGCATGGAATCTACCCATTTTGGCGCTAAAACGCAAGGGACAGATAGCATTTTAATTGGAATAGTTAATTTTAATTAACTGATCATTTTAATTAACATCATCTAAACACAAATACTGCATTTCTTTTCAAAAATATGTGATAATATTGCCTAAATGCATAAAAATGAATTTACAAAATGCTGAAATGATAGATTATATGATGATATATCATGTATTTTACCTCAAGGAAGTGAATTGGGTTATGCTCGTTTATGATCGTTGTCTGTGGTCGAGATACTTGAAAAGGATAAGTCATTAAAGCCAGTGGAGCTTAGCGATAAAATAAATTGATTGCTTTGGGTTCAATGTTTAAATTGACCCCTCTTCATGCAAACAGGCAATCAACAGTGCCGCACCTATACTTATTTCCAAGCGGAATTTGGATGTTTCGACAAAGATTAACGTGAAAAATCTCACAATATGTATTCGTATGCAGTTTAGTTCGTTCCAAATGCTTGAATTTGCTGAACTGCTTCACTTCTACTCAAATGAATGTGAAGTTTACCGTTTATTAAATGATTCGAGATAAATCGTTAGGGCAGCGACGCTCGCTACCAAACCATTTCTACGTTTTGATTTTACTCCATTACTGTCAAATTATGAATATCTATTCAAAGCATTCAGTTCCTTTCTGCTATTGGCTTTGAAAAGACTACAGCTTACGACATGTTTTTTTATCTGAAAAGTCATTCATTCACACAATATTATGATAATTGTCCTTTACTTCAAAGGAGTGTGGTTGCAACTGCTGAAGTTATCGAAGCCTTTGCGCAGCTGGATACAATCGACCGTTCAACCGAACAAATTAGCAAATTGGAATTTTGCTTCAAGATACTCTTTACACTAAGAAATACATTTGAAATTAAGCATTAGAGGAAATTACATTATTTTAAGCATCGATGGACAGAACAAATGCAAGGCTTCCAATTCGTTCCACTCTAAAATGTTTGAACCAACTGTCTTTTTTAGAGCAGAGTCTTTCTATTTGAACCTCTTACGTGATGAAATTTCCGCTCCCGTGTGCGGCTCCAGACGAAAAGTAGATTTTGTGGAAACTAGGTTATCTATTACGTTATAATATCTTTAGAAGCTCCACTTTTAATATGTACAATTCGAAAAATTAAAAATTAATATTAATCAATTTTATGGGTTGAACCTTCCACCTTCTCTACCAGTTAAACTTGTCATTGGGCTTTATAAATGTACCCATAAGGCTTAAAAGAACATTTAATTTATTTAAGCCCTCCTTTTTCTACAGGGTGGATTTTTGTCGTGTGATTATTAAAAATCACCTATAGTAATATTAACTATTTTATTTAAAATGGAGGATAACATTAATAATGAAATTTTAAAATTTTCAATATGTAATTTTTTTTCAAGCGTACGGGGATATCCCAAAAACGCGTCATTTTTTTCATTTCTAAACCATCTGCGAAAAAATCTGCAGACTGGCTTTTAAGCCATGTTATTACAGGATCTCTTGCTTCAACTGTGGCATGAAAACGGATTCCTTTCA
>JAQIVA010000109.1:0-12604 GCA_034697525.1 Lithobius microps | reverse complement strand
CTGTTTTTCTTTGCTTTCTTGATTGGTTATATATTTATTATTTGACGTGTAAACACTTGCTGGAGGTGTTCGTTGACTTTTAACCTTACACACGTCGTTGTTTATTATTATTAACCCCCTTAATTGTTCAGGACGTAAGCGTTCTACTGCTGCTCAAGACGAAGCCATCAGTTTAGCCTCTCAGCAGCACCCATTTAAGTCGGCGAAGATGATTAGGGAGGAACTTCAACTACCAGTGAGTGATAGAACAGTGATAAAAAGACTAAATGAAGCTGGATTGCACTCTTATTGGGCCGCGAGGAAGGAATTGTTGACCCAAGCACACAAAGATGAAAGAATCGGATTCTCCCTGCATCATCTTCAGAAAACAACAGACGATTGGAGATCCGTGGTCTTCGCTGACGAATCGTGCATCCAAGTGACGAATGACGGTCGTTTACGGGTGTGGAGACGGAAAGGGGAGAGGCTATCAGAAGACTTTTTGCATTATTGTTAGACGGTCTGGAAGATTTAGTGTTCCAGTTTGGGGCTGGATGTCTGGTGGAGGAGCTGGCCATTTACACCGAATCGACGGGCGGCTGAATTCAGAAAAGTATGTTGACATACTTGAAGACACATTAAAGCCAAATATAGAAGCATTGTTCGGTGATAAGGATGTTTTTTTTGTCCACGACAATTCTCCAATTCACACCGCTCATATTGTGCAAGAATGGTTTGGAGCAAATCAGCAATTCGACAGAATACAATGGCCGTCTCGTTCTCCAGACCTCAACCCAATCGAAAACGCTTGGGGCATGCTTAAAAGTAAAACTGACGTCACAGGGGTTCGAAACGCCGACGAGCTCTGGACTCAGATAGAGACAGCATGGGACTCAATGGTTGAAGATCTTGATTACTGGGACACTTTATCTTCGTCGATGCCAGTTCGAGTACGAAAGACACTAGATGCAAACGGTTCTTGGACCAAGTATTAATTTTGAGAAATAAATTCTATTCAGCGCAGCTACCCCCCCCCCCCCAGCTCCCTTTACCTAAAAACTTAAACTTACCATTTTATCCCACCAGTTGAGTTAACAGGTGGTATTTTTTTTTAATTTTACTTGAAATAAATGCGGAATGATAAAATTGAATTCCCATTTGTTCATTCCTTTATTTAGAGAAACGAAAAAAATATTTTCGCTGTTTTCCTTTTACGGAATACGGTGTAGACTAAGGCGAATTTTCAGGTTGATTAGAATAAGCCGTCTTATTTATTCTCCTTTATTTTGTTTTCAAATTTAATTGAGCCGAATTTTTGCTCCAAATGACTCAAATAAAAGGGTTCATTTTATATTTCATTTTAACAATTTTATTTTAACCACTTTGCGTTGTGGCCAAAAAAATAAAAATGCTGTTCCAATAGGTAGCAGCAGCTAAACGTTATTTTTTTGTTGTTGTTGACACCAGAATAAAGCTATTATTGATTCCTTCCTTCCTTCCGGTTATTGAATTCCAGTTGACTCAAAGATTAGTCAACTTTATTTTTTCAAGAAATTTGCGAATTCTTGTGAAATTTTTTTTTTAGATTTACAAGGGAAGATACAAAGCGATATTTAGGTTTTGTTTTTGGCGCTTGACTTGGTTTTTTTTTTTTTAATGAACTTAAATTGATACTCGTTTTATTCGGCCTAGATAAGGTTGCCGAAATTAAGTTAAATAGTCAAATGCTAGGGTGCTACGTTATTGCTTCAATAAATCAAGGCCGTTAAAAAAAAGTGTTTCTCAGGCACCACCGCAAACCCCACGGCCTCAACCATTTTACTTTCTACCTTCAGAGATCACGGCGAAGCAGCCAATCGCCAATCCTCGTAAACAGAACGCGTTTTCTATTTGGTCATTTATATTTCTTGCGTATGTTACCCACCTTTTGAGGAAAAAAAAGATTTGCTATAATACAACCCAAAATGGTTGCTTTACAGTACAAAAAGAATGTAAAAGTAAAAAAAAAAAAAAAACCCTCCCGCCAGCACGGGAAAAAATTTTACTGCCCGAAAAACAACTTTTTTTTTAACGGCTTAACGCGCATTTACAAAGATTTTAAGCTCTCAAATTTTTAGATGTAGCCTAAGTCACATATTTTTAAGTGCTAAAGCAAGTGCTTCTAAGTCCACGGTAAAACTTAAACTGCTGGAATTTCGTCCGAAGTATCGTGGGTTCAAACGACAAAACCATCCAGATATACACACATACAGATGCGTGTTCGAATCGCAAGTCTCTGGTACCCAACACCCCTACTGCCTCTAATGGAATAATTGACAGCAAAAGTTTTAGCGATTCAGAAGGTATAATAAAACAACTCTGCCTTAGGACGATTACTTATATCCAATAATCACTTCAATGTTGTGAGCTGTGGCGCCTATTTTTAGGTTAAAATCGTGAAACATAACGCAATAACTCTGCAAGGTGCTCCTCCTTACGTCCAGGAGAAAGTAACGTGTTTTGGATCACTGCTGGAAAAACAGCAAATCAGTGTCCATTATTCCCCTTCCTTGACTGTACCATCAGGGTACCCAGGGGTACACAGGGTACCAGCATAAAGTATTTCAGTACAATATCATATAAGCAGGGTTTAAGCTGCCACTAACCAAATCGCCAAAATGCTACTAATTCTCAGATTCAACAACGAATTACCCAAAGTGCTAAACGTGTTATCTTGCTAGACATTTTTATTTTGTTCATTCATCAATTATTAACCACTTCAATACCAGAGTACGTCCTGACGAAGTTTAGGAACATATCTCCCACAAGGAGCAGAGAAAAGCTATGTTGAAGAGAGGCGGCCGAGAAAGTGAGGGTTCCCTTAAGAGCCCTCGCGCACCGAGCCTAGCGGCCGAGTGGTCAGCAGATCGGTCTGCAGTGCGAGAGGACCTGCGATCGAATCTCGTCACAGGCGTTTTTTTTCTCATTAGTTTCGATTGAAGGAGTACGTCTGGTGATGAACGGGTTAAAACCTGGGTTAAACTTACTGAAAAGCTCTCTGACTTGTTCTAATTCGCTGAAATGGACAGGCCAGTTCAGTTCCGGTTTTGTCAGTTAGTTCAGTGTTTGCAGCACGAAAGATAGGAAAACGGACCTTTCCGGAAATCGGTGTTAGAATTGGTGCATTTTGGTAGTCTGGTTTGGCTAATAAATTTGTTGCTAGTCACGAAAGCAGTAGTCACGAATAATAGGAATAGTCCATAATTTTGAAGAAACCGTGAAATCATAGTACATAAAGAATAGCTGCAGGAATAATAGGGATGCAAGGGTGCAGTCAGTTCATTGTGCAGCACAAAGAAGTAGCCTGCAAAGATTGGGGCAGCCTTGCCTTGAACTATTACATGTTAGCAAGAGGAAATAGATTATATTAGGAGAGGCAGGAACTCTGGGCAAGCATGCTTGCACGTATTTTCAGCTCCTACTGACCCTGTAAAGACTTGTGTACTATGTGTAATTTCTCAATTCATGCTTCCCTGATATAACAAATGCAGATTTTGTGATAAATATTCCACATAATAACGTGCTTCATTAATGAAAAATGCCTACGAGCTAAAACTACACCTAGGCTGGTGGCATAGGTGTAATTTTAGCTCGTAGGCATATGTGCCGAAACTGCCCCTAGCATGTTGTAAAACTTGCTTAGAAACTTACTCTCCTAACATAATCTTTTTCCTCTAGATGTTAGCAAGGACAATTTTTTGCTGTCGCTACTATACAGAAAGTAATGTTCATACTACAAACAGATGCACCACTTTTTATCACTTCCATTATGTTGACTCTAAACTACGATGCCAGTAAGTATGCTATTTTACTACGGTGAGCCTACTGGCCTGTTACTACTCAGTTTGAGGTATATTAGAAACATGGTCAGCACATACACCAAAAAGAAATGAAATCCATCGCATCGGAAATAAATATTAACCCCCACTTGAAATAGCTAAACTAGTGTTTGGCTTGTTGTTGTTGGGGTTCTTGTTCATGGGACACGTTTACGTAACGCTTTGGACTGGCCAAACTATTAGGCCTACAAAGCCGGTTAAAAGCCCATTTCATAGATACAGTCCCTAGGATGTGCCCTTTTTCCATTGGTCATGAAAATCGGTTCAGTCATTCTCTCACTGTGGGGCTTTGAAGACCTTTTAATTGTAAAATATTGTTTAAATCATTCTTTTGACGGACAAAGTCGAAAGACCGCGTCGTCTGAAAAACCAGCGTTCATCTTGCAGCCTTCATCATGTACAACAGCTCACGTGACGTAACTGCTGCTGCACGTGCCTTTTTTTCCGTATAATAAACGCAAGTTGTACGACGTTGGGTTACTTTTTAAAACGGACACAACAGCATTGAAGTTATTAATTGCAATTTCAAACCAAAAAAACAAATACATAATAATTTAATAGAAGTAAAATACAGCACAGCACCTAATTATCCCGGATTCAGATAAAGTTTGTTACTCATGGATTCCATCACAACCGGATAGTTACTGAAGGGACAGCACTCGTAACGATAATTGGTTGGTTGGTCGCAAATAAACTGGAAGCTTCACTGATCACATGAGATGGACAACTCGTGGACGTAGGAGATGCGAAGCGGAGGAAAACTCGTGCAACTTGCCTCAATCGTAAAAAAAATTTAAAATGGGCGGGGAAAATGTGCTTAGTGGATAGGAGCATGAGCATTTAGTAGGTGAAAACATACCACGTACAGCACTGCGATGCCTCTTGCTTGCTGTAGCAAACATACAGGTCTAGGAAGTAAACGATCATGGCCTCACTTCTCGTTGTTTAGAGGAAGAAGGGGGTTAGACTACCACCCTCCCATCAATATTTACATATTAATCATTAGGTTTAGGCGATGTTTCCTCTAGACGAGCAGAGGCTGTGGCCTGTGAAAATTGTGAAAACTACTCTGAATTAGAAACGGCGGTAGCCGTTTCTAGTAAGGTTTGAGCAAGGTCTCCCATGTTAAAGCGAAAACTTTGATCGTTAACACTATGTACAGGTCAGCATTACCAGCATGTCAGGACGCTCTCAGTTTCCCTCCTCCTAACCCAGCTGCCCGGCCAACTCCAAGAGCAAGCCAAAAAGATGCATTGCCAGAGATTGGCGGGTCATTTTAAATGCAGTTATTAGACGCCCTTGAATTCATTTATCATTTTTTCAAACGGTTAACTGTAGTTTGATATGTGTTCGACCAAATAAACTTATCCTGGTTGCCCTCCGTGAAAATTTATAAGTTCCATTTTGCAACTATAAGTGGGATCTCTCGCGATACCTATCATTGTGCAAGCAGACGATCCCGAATAGGCCATACACGCTCATCGGCCTACTTTGAAGCTCTATTACTCGGTTTGAGAGTACGATAATCAAGTTTTTCAAACGGATTACACCGCAGAACATTACTCTTATTTATGGTGTAAAATACCGAATTTTTTGGACATACTTTTTATAGTTCCATTTTTGAGTTAAAGTTTCAAAATATGTCGTTTTGACATTGCATCCTGCTGTCAAGGCTACGTTCGTCGCCATGCTCCTCCTTCTTTCGCCTGAAGGTATGGCCAGACCAAGGCCAAGGCGCACATACCTGTTCCCTTAAGAAAGGGGTCACAATAATGGGGGTAAAGCAAGAAGCAAATAGAACAAAATATATAAGGAGAAAACCATTCACTGAATAGGCCAGCATTGCATACAGTAAAGAAGTGTTTGTTGGTGTATAAAATTTATTGGGGAGTCTGTTTCCGTTGAATGTGTTACTCGCCTTAACCCATTCACACCCACAATTAATGCAAGAAATTCCATAATTATAACAACAAACACTTCTTTACTTCATCTAATGGTAGGCCTATTCATAAAAGTGTGTCACTATAAAAAGTATGTTAAAAAAAATTCAGTACTAAAATTGTCAGGATAGATCTTAGAAAAGTGCCGCTGAGGTGCCGTTACACGCAAAATTGTTACAGTAAGCTATTTAATTTCAAAAGTGTAGCAAAATGTGTAAAATCACATAAATGAAACTAATGAATCGAGGGAGGAATCTTTCCACCACTGGCAAATCAACTAGGATATAGGCTATTGGTTTTATTATCATTTAATTAAAGAGGGTATGAAATAATACATCGTAATAACATTTGGTAAAAGTGTTCATTTCGTTGCATTTTATGGTGTTAAAAATTGTATCATTTTAGTTACTGAAAACTATCGAAGCAATCCTAGGATATTTTAGGGGGAAGGCGGGGGGGGGGGGTCCAAACCTTACATTTTTTTCTTATCACTTTCCCAGTCTTTCTAGTTAGTACCACTGCTGTGCATAGTTTTTACCATCGAAGTTTATCTATTTCGCCCTTGCAAAACCATCATCATTACTGTAAAAAAAAAAGGCCTGTCCACTTGGTTCACCAGACTCTAAATGTATGGTGTAAATGATGAAAATGTAAATGTTTCCCTAAGAATTCCAGGACAATAAAAATGTTAGTTTTACGCATAATTGTTTATTAACTTTTTCTTTTATAAAGTTTTTCTGCCAATTAAATTTCGTATCCTCCCTACCATTGGGGGGAGTGGGGGGGGGGGGGGTTGCTCAATTCTTCGCTCTTCGAAATCATTTTAGGACGCAATCTTTTAAAGGGGCCAGCTGCCCCTATCTCTGTCTACAGGTAACCGATCCCGCATGAAATAGTTCTCGTCCACACTATTACTGAGCAGAAGTCCCGTGTGTGATTGAATCTACGATAGGCCTATACATAAAAAGTTTTTTTTTTTTAAATAAATTTTCAGGAACCTTAAGTAATCCGAAGCAAATTGCTCGTGGAGATTAACCGGCTCAATTTAGAACATTACCAGATTAAATTTAGGACAGAAAGAAATCTGGTAAAGGGAGGAGCAAACCCGGGGGATCGAACCCGCACACGGGAAACCTCCGATCATGGCAGGGACCGAAATCATGTCCAGAATGGGCCAGAATGTAATGTTCCCATAGCTACAGGAAGGGACTGGGTATCCTCTCACACTACCCTGGTTTAGCCGGACTGGCGGGCATTTTGCCAGAGCACCCTTCCAGTATAGGTATAAGCTATACTAAGTATAAGCTAAGTGTAAGCTAAGTATAAGCTATTCCTCTTTTTTTTATGGCAGAAGAACGGAGTAAATCGTACATGCTCTTTTTTATTTAATTTCTCTTCAGGTTTGAAGTTGCAGTAAACGTTTTACTTTTAACTGTTAAAAAAAAAAGTACTTCCTTAGACTCTGCTCTCCTTCAGTAGCCTAATAAGGATAGTACCCGAACGCTTTAGAAATATGTTATCAAAACTGCCGTTAAGAACTACTTTCTGCCAGAATAAAAACTGAGTGGCAGCATTATTTTGCAGTGTGCTAGCTCGCAGTAACGAATTGGGTTTGTGTATTGTATTCATGTATGAATAGACTGTTTAAGTTAGCCAATTTTTCGATTATTTCTGTCAACTGAAGTTTGTATGACTTCTCTTGAATGCTATCTATGTGTTCAACATGTTTTTTTTATGCATTTTGATGATTGAAACACATTTAACGTGCAACGTGTAAGGTGCACCGACAATGAAAATAAACTTTATATAGCCTAATGTTTGTGTACCTTTGGGTAAAGCTCAGACAAAACTTTCTCAGAGCTGTTGTGTTGCCTATCTTGTTAATCATTGACACTCTGGCTTCTCATTACGAAACGGTGGTTAGTTTGCAACGAACTCTCATGGCATCAGCTGTTCTGCATTGCAAATCATCGTTGTACTTGCAAAACCTCGTAACTGACAATTTTTTACGAAATAAGGTTCAGTTGTGAACAGAATACGTGAAATCATTTCACTAGATGACTGTTCCGTGTGAAAAGGATTTCAACTAATCTGACCAGGTTCAAATCGGAAATAAGGCTGCCACGTACAGTCAGAAATGCTAGAAAGTAATAAACAACACAAAACTTAACATTGAAATTGGCCAAAGTTTGAAATTGGCCAAAGTTTGAAATTGGCCAAGTTTGAAATAGGCCGAAGTTCAATGAGGCCTAATTTGCCACACGTGCATGAGTGAAATAGGCCCTATTTGGATATTTCACTTGTGACACTATGCCAAAGCCAAAAGTGCTAAACCTGGTCACACTGATAGAAACCAGTCTTTTTAGTATTTTTTTAAACTTTGTATATGGTTGGCTTATAAAGCTAACATCAAAACCCCAATCCGACCAAGTGTTAAAAAATTGTCAGTTTATGAGTTTTTGCAGTTACAACGACGAAATTCGACTCGAATTTGGTGAACTGCTTAAATTTCTCGCTTACGCCCAAAGAAAGCTCACGCCATGCAGTGTTTCGGACGAGATCACGAGACCGGTCTCGGTCTTGGGCTCGTTTCTTCTCGAATTTCAAAACGACTCGAAACGGTAATGAGACAACAAGGCCGATACCCGATAGCCTACGACTCGTATTCGACTACACAGGAATTTTCTTTTCCTTTTTCTAATCCGGTAATGTTTAAAATTGATCAGGTTAATGTCCACGAGCAATTTGCTTCTGATTGCTTAAGGCTTCTAAAAGTTTATAATAAAAAAATAATAATAATTAGGCCCCTATTTAACGTTTTGCAACTGAAGTATAGGCCTACTAAAGGAACTCCAACCAGAAAACTACACCCATTTTGAACTTGGGAATCGCCGTTTGCGTGCTGGACTTTTTCTTTTGTTTATCTTACGATGTTTAATACAAATATTAAAACCATTGTTCCTACTCCAATCTCCTACTTACGGAAGAAGTAGAATAGGATTGCGACTAAGAATTTCTCTTATTTCTTTCTGTCTAGGCTACAGAGCAGGACTTCGTTTTTTCTCGGTACTCAACCGGAAGTTGATTTCAAATAATACGTTACAATACCTAATCTGCGAGGAAACATGGCATAAATTAGCTATTTGAACTGTAAGAATTAGAAACGTCCTGTCTTTTCATACTGCGTTATATTCAAAACGGGTAGGCCTAGGTCATGAGAACTGGCCGACAGCTAACTGAACCGGAATCACAGTGTCCCTTTAAACAAGCCCTTATGTTAAGAATGACGTGTGCCTGCATTTGTGTGCATAAATTGGAGTACGTGTTTTGCTACGACTCTTTGTGGGCTTCTCAGTAACCTGGGGGGGAGGGGGGTATGGCGGTTAGAAAACGGTGGTAGCTTAAAAACATTAAATTTCTTTTCACTAAAAAAACACTGGCAGATCAAATAACCACTCATGAGACATCATGTGTACTGTACGAAGTATTAAAAGACGATATATTTAAAAGAGACATCAAGTCTGTTGCACATCCGAATTCGATCAGGGCCTCACATTAGAACACGGAACTCAAAACACCTGACTTTAAACGGTTTCTTACTGTAGTTTGCAGAATTTAATCGGCTACTATTTGTTGGCCGTGCAGGAAAGCGACATTTCAGCGTTGAATCCTGGTTAGACAACCATCGACCGATGGCGCCACGATGCAACTAGCATCTAGCAAGTCACTTGCTTGATCTCTTGCCTACATGCTCGCTTGTTACCGCTCATTCAGCGCGCGGCTGCTTGTTGCGTCGTGGTGCCGTCGGTCGGTAGTTGACTAGTTGTCTATAGCCAGGATTCAACACAGAAATGTCGCGTTCCTGCCCAGCCAACAAATTGTAGCCGATTAAAGTCTGCAAACTACGGTAAGAAAAGAAACCGTTTATATTCGTTTTTTTTTTTTTAGTTCCATGTGCTATTATGAGGCCCTGGACCTGGAACCGAATTCGGATATGCTCCAGACTGAATATCTCTTTTAAAAATTTCCAAATCACTTTTTATGATTAGCACTGGATTTGATTTAGTTCAGAATTGGTGTAACTTTTGGAATCACCCTGTCGAGACCACGAAAATGGTGAGACGAGGTCGCAGGTGAGACGAGACTCGAGGCCGAGACCATCCAACTGAAAACCCAGACCTAGATGACACTCAAGAATCTCGTCTCGTCTCGTGCGAAACACTACGCCATTCTTCCTCACGATTTCAGACGTGCTAGTATAAACCATGCATTATAACGAATTATTTAACATCAATTTCGGTTGGGTACCGAGAAAAATATCCAAAGAAGGTAGTCCCTGAAATATTACCGATTCTTATAAACATTGTTCTTACTTTATTCTTTTTCTATTTCTCTACGCGAAAAGAAAGTTGGTAGGCCTAAGTTCCATATTCGAATTTTATTTGCAACTGGAGATTTTGCTGTTATGTTTCTTTTTGTCAAGGTTCGTAACGTGTGTACTGTGTGCACTGTGTGTACGGCGTGGCGTGTATACTTATTTATTACAAATTTATAAAATTTTTAAAATTATGTAACATGACAAACATAACAACAAACTTACTTAAAATGGTTTACCACAGGTGAAGAAACCAAATCTATAAAATAATTTTTTTTAATGGGTTCGTACTTGAATCCGTGTAATCGAAATCCGCGAATCGTGAATCTGTGAATCGTGTGTGTGATGCATTTTTGTTATAAAAAAATGTGTTGAAAAATTCTTTCAGACCTGGGTAGGAGTTGTAGCTTGCTGTATTACTGGTACGAATTATTTACTCAAGCCAAATTCCTACGTAAAAAGCGAAGACAATTTTTTGGGCTTTGTTTAAAGTCAACAAACCAAAAACAAAATTTTCACAAAGTTACTCGAGGCCAAGTTTATCGACAACTAACGAAGTATGAGCAGAAGTATAACTCGTCAAGCTTTTCTGTATGGAAATATAATATTTACCCATAAACTGTAAAAGAAATGCGCTTACCATAGGTGCACCTAATAAGTAGTTCAACATCCAATACGCTTATATCGAATGGCTAAAAATAAATTTTACTTATTTTTTTGCTTTTTTAAATTATTGCAGGATGAGAATCGACGAGGAATCGATTACTCATAACTTTTTTCAATAGACACACACACAGCCTGTAATGTTTTAAGACTTGTTGGCTGATATTAAAGGGGAAACTACCGTTTTTGGCTACAAAACGACAATTAGTTGCGGGGTGTCACTAATGACGTCAAGCGTTCTAACTGAACGATATACCGCGATGAATAAAGCGTACTGACGGGCGATTGTTTTACTTGTATTGTTCAAATGCCTTATATGCCACACTTTCTTGCGGACACTGTGTTAGTATACAAAGATTTCACAACGAATTATTAAACATCCGACTTCCGGTTGCATACCGATAAAATATGCTGTAATAACCAATTAACCAAACGTATAGATTTATAGTGAAGCAAGGCATACTTGCAGAGCAAAGCAAAGACTAGGGAAAGCCAGTCAGTACAGGTAGCAGTCAAAACTCTTGACCTGCAAAGGAAAGTCTGGTGGATTACCTCCCTCCCTCCGGCCAAGAGAGTGGACAATGGAAGGGAACATATGTTCGTCAGGGCGATGCTTATCGCGATCAATCGCCATCAGCTGTTACACGGGGCAATGCTACGTCACTGCTCAGGCTCGAGCAGGGACAGGTTTATCTCCTTTGCATTGCAGTGAAGCTCTTTTCTGGGCAGCTAAGCCATGTCCTGAAATGTTGCTAATGTTAAATGTCAACGAACACCTCCAGAAAGTGTTTACACGTCAAATAATTAAATAATTTACAAGAGGAATTTGGTAAACAAAATAATGCCATGTGCGCCCGTAGGGGAGGGCAAGAGAGGGCAGTTGCCCCTCCCTGGATTTTTAATAAATGAGTACGGTAAATAAATAAAATGGACTTCACAGTGCAGCAAAGTGTATTTTCTAGAGTACTCTTGTTGTGTTTTAAACTTAAATTTGAATCATGATTGTTTGAAGCAAGTTCTATCGCGACGGATTAGTATAGCTGCTAAATCCCTACCAATGCAAGAAAATTTCGCACTGCCCCATAAATCAAAGCTGTCCTGTGAAGCTTTCCAACTTAACTTTATGAACAGCATTACATTCTGCTTCTTCTTTCATCGATATGTCCACCTCTTGCCATCCGAATAGAATTTTTAATTCCATTATTAATTTATGAATAGGGCCTACATGATGGATACAAGAAACTATGTCCAAACGACAAAAAGTAACTCATGAATTTGCAGTATGGTTTGGTAAAACTGAAATTTTGTCATCAGTACCATGTTCAGCAGTAACTCATTCTGACATTTTGCCCCCGCCTGAATTTTTTTCTGTGAGCGCTCATGAATAATGCATGTAGTATACGAGAGGAGGTGTTAAATGTGAAAAAAAGTATTTACTGGATGATGTGTTGACGTTCTTTCAAAGTAAAATAAACAAGGTTAGTTGCCGAGGGCAGATGTACTGGATATGGCAATGTAGTTTAGCAGACAAGAAATGTAGAAGCCGGAAAAAAAAGGCTGTATAAAGAATGTGTTAATTGTGGAGCCCAAAAAGAAGATCTAGGCCTACTTTATGAAGAATTCGTCCAAAAGGGAAGCCCAGCAGATTGAGTTGGAAGACATTTACTCATACATGATTTGGTTGCAAGGGAGGCTAGAATTTGAAGAAATGCCAGTATTTGTTAGAAAATGCCTAGATCGATGGGCGCCCACAGAAAAAAATTCAGGGG